>CAUVYK010000100.1:0-20608 GCA_963556175.1 Tipula confusa | reverse complement strand
CCAAGAATACAAAATCATCAACAAGAAAAAGTTTCGACACAACCAATAGTATCATCAAATGGATACACCTATAGATTACATGGTGCGAAACAGTGCATTGTACCTGTAGAGCAAAATGAATTCTATGAAATGACGGAGGCTGACCATGAAGCTCATGCAATCTTTTTACAAAACTGTAGGTCTGAGGGATACAATCACCACCTTGACAATAGGCATAATATTAAAGCCGGAAATGTAGATACACTGGATAGGAAATACAAAATATACATTAAAATAACCAAACAATCAGTGATCTCTGTAACAAAACTTATACGACCCAAAGAACAAGATAAGCTTCCTAAATTCTGATTGTTTAATTAAATTGATGTGATTATAAATACTTTTCTTCTTATAATATTTGGTCAAATATTTATACTCCTTTATAAAAATATATCCAATAGAACATTCTATTTTTTTTTAAAGCAAACAAATTAAAATTAAGTAAAAAAACATTATCCATAGCTTTACGAACACATAATGTTTTTTTATTACAAAGTTACATATTGTTTTTATTCGAAGACGAAGGAGAACAAAGTGAATTGGTTTAAGTAACTTTTTTATTTAAACATTATAAAGATTTTTTGAATAAAATGACTGCCATTTAATTTTTTTATTAATTATATTTTAATATTGCTAATAGTTCATGAGGTATTCTTTGTATCTGCATAACATATAAAAATAATATATTCATTTTTAACTGTTTTGTTAGACGTTTTTAGATAATTTAGAAATTTAATAATATTATCTTATAACCATTGTTAAAAAATATAGAGCTTGTAAAATCATAGTAAATAATGTTCAGCCTTTAATTCTTCTATAGATGTTCGTACTCGAATTTGAACTATTATCAGGATATGTTCCACAAAAGATTAATGATTATGTTATAACATGTTAATGGAAGGTTGGATTGGTATATATTTAAACACTCTGCTAATTCAGATTTTACTATCCATAACAACAGCAGTCAGATTTTTTATATGTATTGAAACTGCTGCCCGATCATAATAAACACCATTGGTGTTGGAATGACTAATTCTATATTTAAGAAATGCCAGAATTTTAAATAGATCGACATAAGATGTGAAAATTTAAAACATAATATAGACTAGAAGGACAAAATATATAGTGATATAATATCTTTTGTTATAATAATCGAACAAATCAATCACCAGAAAGCCGTTTACAGTGTTCCTATATACCTTTAACAATATTAAAAATTATATACGTTTGAAGGGAGCTTTTTATCCGTGTTCAATTCTTAAAAATATTTATTTATTTAATGTCGCGAGCTGGGCTCGCGACAGCGCCCAGCCCGCGCAGGGTTCGACCCCGGTTTTTTCATATTTATTATAAAGTTATTAGATTTATTTTTTGTAAACAAATAAATTTGTTTTAAACCCGACCCCGGTACCTCTATATACCCCCCTTCCGAGGGTTCGACTCTCGAGTATAAAAAATTATTTTTTATAAAATTTATTGTTGATATTTTCATATAATAAAGCGGACTTTGTTTATTCATTGACCCCCGAGTTCGAACACAAGTTTTTTCTTATATGGATTAAGATTATAATCCAATATATTTATATCTAAAAGGTTGGGGTTAGGCTCAAGTAGAATGCGGTGAAAGGTTGGTTAGCAATACCACATAACCGCGGTTCGTGCATCTTTAATTTCGAAGTTGAAACATTGATGAATAAACAATAATTTTCCTAAACCCTACCTCATGCTGGTTAGGTATAAATATATTAGATTATATTCTTAATCCATATAAGAAAAAACCTATGTTCGAACTCGGGTGATCAATGAATAAACAAAGTCTGCTTCATTATATGATAATATCTATAAATAAATTTTATAAAAAAAAATTATTATGCTCGAGAGTCGAACCCTCGGAAGGGGGGGTCTATAGACGTACTTCACCTCATAAAGATATAACACACCTTCTATGTCAACAAACAAGGAGGGGTTCTTCTTTAATCGGTATGATGCATGTCTGCGCGATTTTTCCACCACATTCCCGTTTACAATGTTTAAGAGTTTCGTTGTATTCATCTATTATTTCTATAGGCTCAACCATGGAATAATGTTTTTTTTTGTTTTCTTAGTTTTCATGGTTGAGGATTATATATTCAATTTTTATATTTTTTTAGGTCTTGTGATGTAGTGGTTCAAAAGAAGATAGAAATCCGCGTTCGAAGCCTCGTTACGCCTTATTTAAGAGGCTTAATAAAAAGGCTATGTTTAATTACAAGAAATGCACTGCGCGAACTCAATAAAAAAACCGGGGTTAGAACCCTGCGCGGGCTGGGCTCGCGAACTTTAATATGTGTAAACTTAACAAAAGATCCAATGATTCCATCTTTTAAAAAAATAATTAATATTTTTACATAACCAAAGCTTTTGCTTTCTCTTTTATCTTGAAAATGGCTTTATATATAGACCTACTTCGTGTTTGTTAGATGCCTATTCCTTAACTGAAATTTCAAAATTAGTTATAAATGTAAGAAAAAAAGTTGCCGTAAAATATTTTACCCCACAGGGGAAGTATATTTGAAAAATAATCAATAAATAGTGATATCTTATATATTTCCTATTTATGGGCGGTAGAATATAAAATGAAGATCATACAGTTCTTTACGGATCATTAAAAGCATACTATTTCAAGAATATGTAATATTTGTGAAACTTTGATTAAAAAATAGATAGAAAACGGCGATATGCAGATAGGCTTTGTAGGTATAGAAGTACACAGCTCGACGAATCTAAATTCCGGAAGCGAAAAAACACAACCGTAGACGCCATGTAGAGAGTGCCTTGGGGTTTTTATAGGTGTGAAAATTACGTCAGAAACTAAGCTTTTTGCAGTAGTCCAGAGAAAAGAGATGCAGTGACTTTAAACACTATAATTTTAAAATATGTCAACCCTGGATCAATCGTAATAACTGATGGTTGGAAAGGATATTCATTATTTAAAAAAAATCCTTATTTGAACATCATTGGGTTAACCATTCAATTCCATTTAGAAATTCGGGCCAGGTACCCTATAGATGCCCCCTTCTGAAGGTTCGACTCTCGAGAGAATACATTATTTTTTATAAAATTTATTGTTGATATTTTTATATAATAAAAGTAAATTTGTGTATTCATTGTCCCCGGGTTCAAACACAAGTTTTTTCTTATATGAATTTAGATTTTAATCTAATATATTTGTGTCTACATAGTTAGGGTTAGGCACAAGTAGAATGCTTGGTTAGGTTGGTTAAGAATACCCATAACCGCCGTGATTGCGTCTTTAGTTTCGATGTTGACACATAGATTAAAAAACAAGAATTTTCCTACACCCTACCTCCTGCTGGTTAGGTATAAATTAATTGGATTATAATCTTAATCCATATAAGAAAAAACCTATGGTTGAACTCGGATGATCAATGAATAAATATAGTCTGCTTTATTATATGAAAATATCAATAAATTATATAAAAAATATTTTATTATGCTCGAGAGTCGAACCCATGGAAGGGGGGTCTATAGGGGTAATTTACCGAAATTCGGATGGAAAGCATACTAATGCTATTGAAGGAACCTGGTGCGCAATGAAGAAAAAAAACAATTAGGGTAAGAAATCGAATAAGGGCATCCATCCCTGAAAAAATGATTGAGTTTATATGGATTTGTAAAAACATCACAAAGTTGTGGGATTCTTTGATTGAACTGTTCCGACAGTAATTAATAAAATTATTTTCTTTTTATTTTTTCCATGCCGAACATGATTAAATATTTTAAAATATAAAAAACCGCCCTCTTTTAGAATTGAACCCGGTGTAACTAAGTGCACTTACTCCGTTAGATTTTATTAATTTCCTATTCATTTCAGTTTATATTAATTATTAATTACTTAAATTTTATTTTTATTAGATATCTAATACATTAATTTTAGATTTTATTAATTTTCAACCATTTTATCATATTTTTTACGGAGGACAGCTTGCAAATAACAACACACTGTTTCGTGTATCATTTGCCCTCAAATAATGACTATTGGAATTGACTATATTACCAGTTGTATTCTTATATGTTATCTGTTATATATTAAATAAATAAATTTTGTTAACCTTTTTCAACTATATGTGTTTGTGAAATACAACAAATCAAAATACCACGATCTATGTCAATCACTTATGTTTTATTGCATATTCTGAAATATTGTAACGACAATGATTAAAACAAGTTGTGAAATATGAATATTTCATTATTGAAATATATTGATCGTAAATTTACGAAGTTTTTGTTTTTCGGTTAAAACAAACCCGTATACATAAAGGGATGATTGTATTGTTATATAGGGATCGGAGAATGTACCTCACTCTATGTTAGATCTATGTATATAATTTTATAGCTTGTAAAAGGTATGCTCGGAACACTGTAAACGGCTTTCTCTTGATTAATTTGTTCGATTATTATAACAAAAGATATTATATCACTATATATTTTGTCCTTCTAGTCTATATTATGTTTTAAATTTTCGCATCTTATGTGATCTGTTCAAAATACCGGCATTTCTTAAATATAGAATTAGTCATTCCAACACCAATGGTGTTTATTATTATCGTGCAGCTGTTACGATACATATATAAAAAATTTCACTTCTTGTTGTTTTGTATAGCAAAATCTGATAATCACCAGATTGTATAAAATATATAACAATCCAACATTCCATTAACATGTTATAAATAATCTTGTAGGTTTTGTAGAACATAACTTGATAATTGTTAAAATTTGAATTCGAACATCTATAGAAGAATTAAAGATTGAACATTTTATCCTATGATTCTACAAATTCTATATTTTTTTTACAATCTTTATATGATAATATTATTAAATTTCTTAATTATCTAAAAACATCTAAAAAAAAAGTCAAAAATGAATATATTATTTTTATATTTTATTGAGACAACATAAGAATACCTCATGAACTATTAGCAATATTGGTAATGTTGTTATACTGGGGGGGCTAATATTAAATTAATTAAAAAAAATAAATTTATTCATTATTAATGATATATGAAAAGAAGTCAGTTTTATGAAATCATAAATACACCGGAAAGTGCATATCAGTTTGCTAAAGAAAATCGTATTGTTATTAACAATCCACCTCTGTGTAATATATGTTGCGCTCAGATGTTTTTTGAGCGTGGAAAGACTCGTATGTGTATAAACGGAAGATTTCGTTGTAACAGACCTTGTCGTGCAAGTATACCGCTTATGTTTAACAGTGTATTTTCTGACAGCAAACTTCAATTTAACAAATGTCTTGAAGTGATATACAGCTTTTGTGAAGGAAAAAGCATGCGAAAATCCGCAGAAGACCTCGGCGTTGAACTCCATAACGTTAGTAGTTGGTTTAGGAAATTGGAATGCCTTTTTTCAAATGCAAACGATATGCAACCAGAAATATTGGTACAGTTAATGGGGTCCACATTAATGTTAACAGGCGAAGAATAGGTAGGCGGATGGCAGGAGAAAAGTTTTGGGTTGTGGGGATATTTTGTCGGAGAACAAAAAAAATTGCATTAAAGTAACTCAAAATCGTTGGGCAAAACTCATGACTGATTTTATAGCACAAAATGTGCCTATTGGTTCAATAATTATTTCAGACGGATGGCGCGGCTATAACGGATTACAAAGTTTAGGATTTCGTCATTTTAGGATTAATCACAGTGTGAGATTTGTTGACTTGGAAGTATCATGGATACACACAAATAATATTGAACGGACATGGCGTACATTACGGGAATCAATTCCTATTAATATTAGTGAAGAAGTAGTGAAAGAAAAACTTAAAAAAATTGTTGTGGAGTTTAATGAAAAAATTAAGACTGTGGCAGAGAAGTTTGAGTTTGTATTAAACGCGTTGAGAGTTAATTAAATAGTTGTTTACTGAAGTTTAATAAATTTATATTTTTTTAATTAATTTAATATTAGCCCCCCCAGTATAACAACATTACCGCAATATTAAAATATAATTAATAAAATAATTAAAAGGCAGTCATTATATTAAAAAAAATTTATAATGTTTAAATAAAAAAGTTACTTAAACCAATTCATCTTTGTTTTCCTTCGTCTCCGAATAAAAACAATATGTAATTTGGTAATAACAAAACATTTTGTGTTCGTAAAGCTATGGATAATGTTTTTTTACTTAATTTTAATTTGTGTTTGCTTAAAAAAAATAGAATGTTCTATTTGATATATTTTTATAAAGGAGTATAAATATTTGACCAAATATTATAAGAAAAAAAGTATTTATAATCACATCAATTTAATTAAACAATCAGAATTTAGGAAGCTTATCTTGTTCTTTGGGTCGTATAAGTTTTGTTACAGAGATCACTGATTGTTTGGTTATTTTAATGTATATTTTGTATTTCCTATCCAGTGTATCTACATTTCGGCTTTAATATTATGTCTATTGTCAAGGTGGTGATTGTATCCCTCAGACCTACAGTTTTGTAAAAAGATTGCATGAACTTCATGGTCAGCCTCCGTCATTTCATAGAATTCATTTTGCTCTACGGGTACAACGCACTGTTTCTCACCATGTAATCTATAGGTGTATCCATTTGCTGATACTATTGGTTGTGTCGGGACTTTTTCTTGTTGATGACTTTGTATTCTTGTGTTTATCGTCATACCTACATTTTGTTTCGTTTTCCCATCAGGAATTTGAATATTTTTCTCCTCGATATCTTTCTTTACGTCATTAAAAGAACATGTTACTAAAATTTCGGCGTTTGTACAAACAGTAACTGGAAGGTAGTTTGTTATTTGACTACTTACTTGTTCTCTTACAACATCATCCGGTTTGGCATTTAATTTAACTTCTTTAAGATCTATGGCAGGTTGTGGTTGATCTTCTGCAGTATTATCTTGTATTTCACATTTCTCTAGAGCTTCATTGGAATGTTTCTTTTCGTATGTCATTGTACTGTTCTATCCTATCTCGTTTTCTTGTTCTCTTACCAAAATTACTTCCGTTTCCTTTATATCTATATTAGATATGTTACTTTCTTCTTTATCCTTTTCAAGTGCTGGTTCGTCTTTTTCTATTGTTATTGCTTCTTCCTGATTAATAACTATAGGATTATCAGCCATGGTTGTGTCAGGTATTGTTTTCGCATAAGATTTTTTTTGTTTAATATCAGCAGGTTTTATTGGTTTAATTATTTTTATTATTTCATCTGTTATATAAGAAGTAATTGTGTATTTACTTCTTATATTATTGAATATTTCATAGGAGTCTTCATTTTTGCTATTGTTAATTGCAATCTGTTGACGAATTGTTTTATCATTTGTTGATTGTCTACTTTGAATGTTATGGTTAAGGTTTGTATCAAAATTGGGTTCTATCAACAAGTCTTGCATTGTATTCGACTCATTTTCTTTTTTGGTAAATGTGTTGGAAGAATTAATACTTTTAAAGGTTTTAAATATTTCACCTGCTATATAAGAAGTAATTAAACACTTACGTTGTATATTATTGCACATTTTCAAATTTTGTTCATTTTTACTATTATTAAATGCGATCTGGTCGTGTATTGCTGTATAATTTGTAGATGAGCTACTATGAAGTTGTGGAAAATTTAAATCAATTCGAGTTTTGGCTTCCATTTGGAAATTTTTACTTTGTGCATCTGCGGCGTTTCCTAATTTTGTCATCTCTAATGTTAATGAATGATTGTTACAAGGTAAAGACTTTGTATGTTCTATCTTGTTTTTCTTAACATCGATAGTAGGCTTGTTTTTTCTATTAAAAGGTTTTGTGATGTAATCTAATGCCGATTCTTGGGCAATGTTCTCCCAGAAATTGATTAACAACTTTACATTAAATGTGTAATCTGGAATGAATTGGTTTACTGTGTTCCTATGAATCATTTGTAATAAGGATATTTTTTTCTTATATACTTTTAAAAAACAAATTTTTGTCATCCCCGCCGAAAATTTGGAGGGAGTTATTTTTTTGTACGTAATGCTATCTATTGGTAGTAATATTTTTACAAAAATTTACCATTTTAGTGAGCAAAAAAAAAGTAATCAAGGAGAAAGGAAGAATCAATGAAATTGAATTTTTAAGTATTAATATCTGTGATACTTTGAGATCACGAGTTCTTTTTTTAATATGGATATAAAATACCTCGCTCGAGACGGGAATCTCTTATTCCAATACATTTTAAATCAAGGTGTCTTTTTTTATGAACTTTCCATCTTGCTTTTTTACTAAATATGAATCATTCCCTAATAACACAATAACCTCTCCGTTGTCTAAAAACCTTCCGTATTCATTCTTTGTTGCATTTATCAAGTTCTCTCTTTATACAATTCTAACTTTTTGACCCGTCATTAACTTCTTTTTCTTTCTGTCTTTAAACCTACTTGCGTATGTTTAGTATTCTCTATTACAAGCCAATAAGCCCACTATCTTTCTTTACAGCTACCCTTGGTGTTCTAACTATCGCCTTATGATAGGAATCATTATATTTCCTAACAACATCCTCCAGCTTTTCCTCGATATTTGATCCTTTCATTTTAACAAACATTTTCTTATCGACCTATTTACTCTTTCAATTCGAACGTTAGACCTATGAGACTCCTCAGAAACTTTTCTGTGCAAAATCATACATATAGAGAAAACTTTTTACACTTTCGTTAACGAACTCTTTACTATTGTCAGTTATGAGCTCTTCTGGCTTGTACTTCTCAGCCCATTTTCTAAAACTCTTAAAATTGTTTCTGCACTTTTGTCGTTAATCATACGAGCCATTACAAATATAGTAAAGTAGTCCATCTCTAACAACGCATAACCCCATGTTGGTTGGAAATCTATCAAATCAAGTCTAACCTATTCCAGCTGCCTACTAGTCTCGACAAAAAGACATCACCTGTAGTCTTTCTGTTTATCTTAGAACATTTTTACCATTTCTTCACTACATTCTCGACTGTTATTTTCATATCAATCCAATAATGTCTTTGTTTTGGCCTATGACACGTTCCTTCAGTTGCTCTATGATTTTTTTCAATATGAGCTTCCACAACTAGTTCCCTACGCTTCTCAATATCAGGATATTCCCTCTTAATTCCGCTATCCAAGACCCAATACTCCTTTACATTTTCTCTTATCACATATTTGCTAATCTTTCCATCTCTAATCTTTGTTCCTTTTTCCGATTTTTTAGCTACATTTTATCCTTGTTAGTAAATTCTTGATAAAGCATCTGCACCGACCAATTCCTCTTGATTTTTAGTATTCAATCGAAAAATCGACTTTTTTATATGTTCGATTTACTTTTTTATTCTTTTTTGTTAAACTTTGCTTGACTCTTATTTGCTTCAATGCTTTGTGGTCGGTTATTAAATTAAACTTTCTACCTCTAAATTCATATTCAAACATATTAATTCTCAGAAGATTGCTAATTTTTCCTTTTCAATAATCCCAAATCTCTATTATGTGAATGTTAATTGTATGCTAGCCCACTATATAGAAAGTAATTTACCTTCAAATTCTTGTATTAAAACTGCATACGACCAACATTGCTAGCGTCCGTTTTCAATACAATCTTTTTTTTATAATCTCTCAACGAATTTCCTCGCATTTCACCCAGCATTCTTTTCAAGTCATCAAACTCTGCCCGTAGATTCGAGTTCCATCCCTTGATATTTCCTTTTAGACTCGATATCATTTTTGTCGTAAGACTTGCAAAATCCTTGAAAGTGGTCTGAACCATCCAGCCAGCTCTAAAAACCGTCTTAACTCCTTAACGTTCTTTGGAGTGGGGTACAGCAATGTCTCGTTCTTCTTCACGTCGTTCGGTGTCTGTTCTACCAATTTATCCTAATACCTAATTCTTTCACCTTTCCAAGTGCAAATTGAATCTTTTGCTGGTTAATCTTTAAGACATTTTGAATACACTTTCATGAGACACGAGCTAGCCTTTCATCGTGTTCCTCTCTGGTCTTCCCAAATACAACAACACCATCCATGTAAACATTCATTACTTTTCTTAGTTCTTCGTCTAAAACTTTACACATCACACGCTGCATAATTTGCGGTGAGGTCTTAAATCCCATTACAATGTAATTCTATTCATAAACTCTGCCATCAAACTTAAAAGCTGTTTTCTTATGTGTTCTTTTTCAATTTCAATACTATAAACTCCTTTTTTAAGAGCTCTAACACTAAAGAATTTGCTAACTTGTGTCGAGTTTGCGACATCCCTTATATTTCTCAATTCATGAGGATCCTTTGCACATAAATCCTTCTGATCCATGAAGTTAGACACAAGCCTCACTTCACCATTTGGCTTTTGAATCGTGCTAATTGGATTTATCCAATCACTTTCAGATCTTTTATGAGCTCTCTTTCCTCTAATTCTCTTATATAGTTATCAGTTGCCTTCTTAAGAGCCTGAGGAATCACAACTCTACTTTTGAAAACTTTTGAATCTCTATTAGTCTCTATTTTGAACTTCTCTATTTTACAAAATATTATCACTTCATTTTTCTCATAAAATACTTCGTTAACCTGCTTAAAATATTCTTCCTTAGACTTAACAGTTCTTTTGATTGTCTTATTTCCAAACACTCTTCTGATTATCTCTGAGCCACTTTTATCAGCCAATTCTTTCTTTTGTTCTTTATCTTTGTCGTATGCTTTCATTCTCTCCTTTACCTTTTCAAATCTATACGAGCAATTTGTGTTTCTATGCCCACTCTCGTTACAAACAAAATATAATATGTTTATTGGTCCCAAAACATTTTCCAATCCACCAACTTCTATCTTTATAGATATTCTTAAATGTATCCTCATCTATCATCCTTTTTATAAACTCTAATACTTTTTTCTTAAGATTCTCTGCTTCTTTCTCTACTTGTGCCTTTTACACCTATCTATTGTAGGTTTCCAGTCTTCCTCTACAATATAATTTTCTATGATATATCTTCTAAGCCTCTTTGTTGCTATAATCAACCTAAATACCTTTAAACTTCTCAAACTACCCATTTTGAACGCTCACCGTCCGTTTTCCAACATACACATTTCCTTATATATTTTGATTTCAAACCCTCGATTGACGGAATTCGCTTGGATTCCCTAACATTTGCAGTCGACGCCATGTGATACTTTGTAATAATGGGTTCTTTATTTAATAATGCATATAGCAAAAAATATTCAAAAAGTAAAAAAAAAATAATAAAATAAATGAAATCGATGCCAATTTATTCAATTCAAATATATTAAATCTCAATATATACCGCTCACTCCCTTTAAAACTGACGAATTAATTAAAACCGTAGCATAGTTGTTACATTGAATGATTAATTATTGCTGGTTTCCATATAGAATCGATAAGTATATGTTTGAAGGGTAAGAACCAGATTGGTTAACTTTGAAACTCTAAAAGAATTTAAGGAAGTTTTAGATAAAATGATGCAGATAATAGATCTAAAACTAATAAACCATATAAACCTCTAACCGAGGCAGACCCACCCAACCCATTGAATAATATTTTTACATTTAATTCTTCTTAGCCATAAATTTTCAAGTTTTTCATTTCTAACCCATGACCGCCAGACCTCAATATTATCATATTTAACATTCTATGGTATAAATTACTGAAAAATCTCATACTGTCTACCAATGGTATTTGTATAAATCCATGATTTAGGAGATCTGCGAATTTCCGCCAGTGATTTGTTCTCTTTAATTGGAAAAACATAAAAATCTATAATTTTTATATACACGCTACCAACCAGTTATAATTATGGTTTCAAGCCTAACTCACATGGAAACAATATTATATAACGTTTCCGAATTTCTTTTAACAGCAGACAATAAAAAACATGTAATTGTTATCATACTTAAACCGCCTACGACCCAATATTCTTCATTAGCATTCTCTTTTAAATGTTACTTCTGTTTGTAAAAGTATTAACTTCATCTATTTCAACGATATCCAAAAACAACCAGCCTGAGGTTTTTCTTCTTGCATGGTATTTTTTGGAAACCATTCCTTTAAATTATCAAACCAGAAAAACACCGTTGATGAAGTAACGATACAGTCTTAGGCCGTAATTTCATTAGTCATTCGTGTTGCATAACACCCGATCTGATTAATGACGCTGCTTAAAACAAAAAGTGTCACTGAATATGTTATTTGAAAAATATCAAAAAGTCGTGTATTTATATTTTTACAATATCTTAATATAAAGTCTACTCTAAGTCTCAATTTTCAACGATCAGAACATAAAATACACTTTCATTTTATGCAACACATGCCTGAAATGTGCAATATACCAAACTATAGTATTTGGTAAATGACTATATTTCTGTTTTAATCAATTCTTTCAATTTAAACGGATTGATTCGTATATATTAAGTTTTAATATATTTGAATTGAATAAATAGGCATCAATTATATTTATTTTTTAATTTTTTTTGTTTACCTTTTGATTATTTTATAATTATCTTTAATTTTTCTTTTAATTATTTTTTTTTAAATACCACCCATTCCAATTACTATATGTTAGCGTATTCTTCAATATATACTGATATTGGCCCTCAGATAAACAAAAAAAAATTGTTTTTATTTTTTTATACATAATAATTATAACGAGCAGAGAAGGTTTAACAAATATCAATAATATTAAATATAATAAATTAAGTGAAAAAAAATCAAATCGTTTTAAAAGCACATAATTAAGAATAAGTCTTTTTATATTATATGTGTAATCCTTTATGTATACTTTATATGATTCTTATACGATGCTTTGCGCACAATAAGCCAAAACTAATCGAATAAATAAAAGTTTTGATGACTTGATTATGTAAAAATCTAAAGATACGGTCGATAAACAAATCCTTATGTAATATTTCCGACTGGTAATAGATCCGTGAGATATATTTCTCTTGAAATCTAATTTTCAAAACACATACATAGTATTTAAAATGATATTGGAAGTTATCACGACAATATAAACTTTTATCTTGCGTTTTTATGCCAACGCTACTACGACGTATCCATATTTGACTATAGAAAAATATCTTAAATTCTTGAATTTTTTATGAATATTAATACTTAAAAAATCAATCTCAATGAATCTTAGCTCCTCCTTGATTGCTTTTTTTTTGCATACAAATATAGTAAATTTTTCATAAAAAATCGTAAATAATCATTACCAATGGATAGCATTGCGTGCAAAAAAAATACTCCCTCCAAAATTTTCGGCGGGGATGGCAAAAATTTGTTTTGATAAAAGTATATAAGAAAAAAATATCCTTATTACAAATGATTCATAATAACTCGGAAAACCAATTCATTCCAGACTACACATTTAATGTAAAGTTGTTAATCAATTTCTGGGAGAACATTGCCCAAGAATCGGCATTAGATTACATCACACACTCTTTTAGTAGAAAAAACAAGCCTACTGTCGATGTTAAGAAAAACAAGATAGAACATACCAAGTCTTTACCTTGTAACAATCATTCATTAACATTAGATATGACAAAATTAGAAAACGCCACAGATGCACAAAGTAAAAATTTACAAATGGAAGCCAAAACTCGAATTGATTTAAATTATTCATCACTTCAGAGTAGCCCATCTACAAATTATACAGTAATACAAAACAAGAATGTATTAAATGTCACCGTCCCCATTGAAAACACGCCATAGAGATCGCACGCCAGAGAAACCACGCGCTATAAAGAAAACACGTCGCATAACAGATGCAATCATAAATATTCTACGATTGGTTTTTATTAAAAGTTGTAGTGTTGTTAACCCCCGTGATTATCAATTTTATGTAATTAATTTATTTACGAGATTTTATTTTAGAACAAAGATATGTTTTTAACGCCATGAGAATAAAATTAACGAATAGAAAAGGAGACGCAATTATTCTTTATTTGAGACAATGTGTTGTTCCCGACTGGTATGCGTTTAAAGAAAGTAGCTTGGTCTCTGTCAAGAGGACCATGATGTTTTCCTTTGCAGAGGTGTGTTTTAAATATAAAGCAGGTGTATTCGAATATCATCGTTTCTTTACAGAAGAGGAGGTTAAATCAGAAATCGATTTTATAACGCTTGTTAATATAAGCAATAGACATCCTGAGTGAGACCGGTAATTTGGGTTATTGAAAACCATAGCTTACGGTATTACAAGGATAGAAGCATCGAGGGAAGTAGGAGGATGCAAAGTGTGCCAATCAATACGAACGAGGATTACCCATGTCTTCCGAGCCCCATAATTGCTAGGTTTCCTAGAGAGCGTTATTGGGCCTATCTAGGCGACCTTAGATACTATTCTAATGTAAATGATGGATTTAAATAGCTGCTTATTGTAAGAAATTCGTTTTCAAATATCTCTGGTTTGTTCCATTGAAAGAAAAATTGGACGTGCTGTAATTTGGGCTATACGAACAATAATCCTAACATTTGTATCCCATTCGTTCTCAATACCGACAATGGATGGAAATTTTGTGATGACTTAATGATAAACTTGGTTAGCGAGTTTGATATAAGACACGTCATAGAAAGAGCCAGATGTCGATGGATTCAATGACAGGTTGAGAGAGCAAATAAAACAATAAAGTGGATGATAGCTTCATCTCTGTTTACTCAGGGGGTGCCAGGAAAATGGACAACTGTTAGAGAAGCGAGTACTTTTAGTTACAACATAATGGTTCATTTTACCACAAACGCAATACCCTTAATCTTTGATGTTTGGTCCATCTATTCGTAGACTAATGCCCGGGTACCATGTTGAAAGTATTTTAAATGATGATGTTGTAGGGCAGGATAGAGGTGTCTATACTAGAGAAGAAACATTTATTTGCGAAATCGAAACTCCATCTGAATCTTTGAAAATTGATTTACTGAACCTCCGCATGAACCAGAGGCTTTGATAAGTAATATTGAGTATGTAACGTCTGGAGGAGCTTCGAGAGGTATGATAGAAAACGCAAGAAGAGGAACTAATCAATCAGCAGAGAGTATGGTTAGGAGGTGGGCTTGGTAAATGACAGATTTCAATTCAATGTGCGAGACAGGGTTCATATAAGACCAGATATCGACGCGAACCAGACTACAAGGCGGTGACTACTTTATGAGCATCTTCATAGGAGAGTTTACATAGTGGATGATGTATTACAATTCAATCTTGTAAAACTTGTGTCAGAAGATAATAATTCATTAGTATTTTCTGCTATAGGCATGATTCGGCTTGGAAAATTCGATAATTAAGTAATTAAAAATGTTAGAGTATTACTCTTGTATCCATTTTATATAAATATCCCCGTTGAAATTTCGCAGATTACCCACAAGTTCGAATCCTGATATTAACCTAAGTTAGTTGGGTTAGGTTAATTAATAATATTTAAATCGAATTAAATAGTTAGTTTAATATCAGGATTCGAACTATAGATAATCTGAGAAATTTGATCCAAATATACTTTATAAACACTTTAAATCGCGCTCAGAGATTTATGTACTTTTTTTAAACTATATGATAAATAACAAAAAAAAAGTTCAAATTGAGAAGCAAGAGGATGATGGTGGAATATACGGCACCCAAAAAATAATAATAAAAAATATTAAAAAAATAATAAAAAATATTAAAAATAATAATAAAAATTATCAAAAATAGGGCTGAAGGGTGGTTCGCGATGCGTTTTTGGCTATAAAAATAAAATTAAAAAAAATTACCCTTGTTTTTATAAAATTAAAAAAAGAGGAAGAAAGAAAAGTAGGGAACAAAGAAAAAAAGAAAGAGAAACTACAAAGGAAAGAGGAATGATATATATACCGAACGAATAAAGCACGTACTTCTTTTTTTTCTTATAAAGTATTATAAATAAATGTCGTATAACAAAAAAAGAGTTTTTTCTTTTAAATTTAAAAAACCCTAATATATTATGTCAAATTTTTTCAAAACTCATGAAGAACTTGAAAGTGTTTTTAATTTTATTTTTTACCAACAAAAATTTGATATTGCATGTTCTAGGTGTGGGCAATTTACAAAAATAGACTATAGTGAAAAAATTAAAAGGTGCACATGGCAAAAATGTAGACACAAAGAAAATTTATTAAAAGATACATTATTTATACGTCGAAGGACCCCTATACACACCATACTAAAAATTATTGAATTATGGTGTGAAGGAGTTTCTTGTAAGATCATAGCCAAAGGGCTAAAAATTGATAGAAAAAAAATAGGAAATATAATACTTCAAATGAAGAATAAGTTAGTCACTAATTATTATAGAAGGATGTGTAAAATTGGTGGCTTTGATAAAATTGTAGAAATAGACGAATCGAAATTCGGCAAAAGAAAATATCATCGAGGACACCATGTTGAAGGAGTATGGGTACTTGGTTTTGTAGAAAGAACGCCGGAAAGAAAAATATTTTTAATAAGAGTCACTAAAAGAGATGGAATAACTTTATTAAACATTATGAGAACATATATTCATCTAGAATCAAAAATATTCACTGATGGATGGAAAGGTTATAGAGGAACTGATCAACATTTCAACTCTCATTATACAGTTAACCATAGTGTTGAATTTAAGAATAGAATCGATGAAACTCACATAAATACAATTGAAGGTAACTGGTCATCAATAAAAATGGATATATCAAAAAGGTACAGAACAGAGGAATTTATTGATATATATTTAATTAGATATATGATAAAGAGAAATGAAAATGGGGATCTATTTTCTAATTTACTTAAATATTTATTTTAATTGATTTTATTTTTTCTTCCTCTTTTTTTAATTTTATAAAAACAAGGGTAATTTTTTTTTGATTTTATTTTTATAGCCAAAAACGCATCGCGAACCACCCCACCTCCCAAAAATAGTAATAAAATTTAAAAAAATAATAAAAAAAATTTAAAAAATAATAAAAAATAATAGTTACGTTAATTCACTTTAATTAAACAGAATAATTATTAGCTACTAATGCATAAAACGCTTCAAGAATGTTGACGTTATCACCTTGTCTGGATAACCACATACGAAAATTAATGTAATTAATTTTTTGTTCAAATTTCAAACCTCTTTTTTTCCTCAGATTTGTTTTAAGATTTCCTCACCAACCTTCCATTGTATTTGTGTGTATGTCGGTAGTTGGTACTTTAAATTGTATGGAATGATTTACTGTTCGATGTTTATAATTAAATCCTATAAGAGTTTCAAAATTCCAATTTTGTGTAAAATATCCGGGCCATTGATTGCTATAAATATTAGAGCTTGGTTTAATAAACACTTTTACAAGCGAAGTTGGTGTTTTCTCTCTCTTACTAAAATTACTTGCCCAAACCATTTTTTAGAAACGCACTCTATTCCACCAAAAAGCCGAATTTCAGGATACCCACACCCTCTAAAATATTTCGATTTCTTAGAAATTACCGTTTTGTCAATCTCTACAATAATGTTCTTGCCATAAAGCATTTTTTGTTCTGGGGTTAAATTCAATAAAGCAGTTGAGCATACTTCACTCAAAAAACTATTCCAATCCGCAATTGTTTTTTCATCGATAGTAAGCATATTCAAAATCCTATTCGAAGGGATGTCTTGCAAACAAAAATATGTGCAAAGCACTAGTTGCTCTGACGATAGTTTACTCTTCTCAAAAAAAACCATTTTTGCGCACAGATACTTGACCACACTTTTTTGGACATCTAAAACAATATCCATCTGAAATTCCGGTTCTTTTAATTAGAGTCATAATAATACCACAAGTGCACGTATAACTTCCTGCAATTAGACCATGTGATCGTAAATATCGATGCATGCAATTTCTCATGAATTTTATCAAAAAGACTAAAAATACTTTCATATTCATTGATTTAATTTTTTATTATTATTTTTAATATTTTTAATATTTTTTATTATTATTTTTAATATTTTTAATATTTTTTATTATTATTTTTTGGGTGCCGTATACTCCACCATCGCCAGCAAGATATTACAAAACATAAATAAACAGATACAAAAATGTTTTAATTAATCTACTAATCTCTTTAAAAAATTAATTACGGTTTTAAAGAAATTTGCCTCCATATTTAAAATTAAAGATACATTTTCCCTTCTTTTTTTCAAAAAACGTATAAATATTTTTTTGGTATTAACCCTTAACTGAGAAAAAATATTCGGAACAAAACCAGAGAGATCCAATCTTAATATAAAAGTCAAACTATCCTATAAATTTTTAGCTAATATGCAATCTCTAAAGTGTGCGATCTCCATGACCTGTGACACAAAATACCTATGAAACTTAGAGTGGACAATCTAAAATAGCATATTAAGTGGTCTATGATGAATAGGACTTTAAATGTAATGAATAGTATTTTGAATATTTAATTCGTTTATTGGATAAATAAAATTAAATTAATAATGTATTTTTTACCCCAATTATTAAAACTCTATCTAAAATCCCATAAATATTTATCAAGGTATATATTTTTTACGTGTTCATATTATACAACCTAAATTGTATATGAAAAAATAAAAAAAAAGTTTATTATAAAAAACTGGGTTTGCTTAACAACAAATGAATCTAAAACGTATTTTTAAAAAAGTTTGATTCAACCCTACTGGCTAAACACCTGTGTAAACTAAAAAATTTTACGGTAATTCATTTTAATATTCTGTTCCAGTACTTATGGAAATCAGTTTAAAAGATATTAACAGGTAAATACAAGAATGCTTGTTAGGAAAATTCATTAAAGATGGTCGCTACATATACTCGTCGATTGAGAATAGAATATGTTTTGTCATCATTTGATACGAGCTTTCATAGCAAATTTTGAGACAGTGTGTTTTAATTGGTGATCAGGTAATGTTACATGTCTAAAAATAAATTTATGAAAGAAAGCTAACATGGTTACTTTTTTATTATTTTAACAACAAGCTGAGGAAAGCAAATGGTTTATTTAAATGGCTAAAAAATACTTTCTAAATGACTTCAAGATGACTTTTCTTTCCTTTAATTCTTGTTAAAATAATCAATAACTACTTCGCAATGTTGCGTATGACATACATTTTTCTGTTAATAAAAAAATATTTGTGACAGCTGTGCTATTTGAAATCGTTTTATAAAACTAATATTTATTTTTTGTTCTATCAGCCGTATTCTAAATATATAAACGCCATGATCACGCTTATTCGCGACAAGAAATCATTTTTTGCGTTATTAATATATCTGCATGGTTTTACGTAGCGATAGTGTCAATATCAACTATAAACAAGATGTCGTAATTTTTTATAGGTTTCATACCCAATGAAATTTGTGCTTTCAATTAAGCGTAGTTTTATCTTTATTAACTGGTTTGGTCCTCATATCTTCCGAATTTGTTGTATCAGTGGCTATAAGAAAATGATTTTATTGTATAGTTTTCTCGAAGTCTATTTACTGATTTCAATCGTAGTTAAAAAGTATTTCTGTTAATTCTAGAACAATATCAAATCAATATTTTCAAGTAGTTTCGTCGAAATCGTCAATTTCTAAACGTTTGATCAAATTTAACAAGTTTAAGTTTTCGATATCATAGATCGCAACATTTATACGTATAAATGTATCTTGATTAATAAATTTCTTTTTTTTTTGTAATATTAAGGACGTTTCTAAATATTTTCCTTATTAATAGGACGTTATTAATTGAAAAATCAAAGTTTTATTTTCGTCAACCAAAATAAGGTATGTGTATACATTTGGGGCGGGATCGAACCCGGAAAGTTGCTTTTTTTTATATTTATCAAAAAATATTATGAAAAAACGAGAAAAGAACTTTCATAATTTTATAGACAAAAATATTTACGTTTACCTAAGTTATTTAATACTAAAACTAATCAAAACGTACTTTGCTCTTATCAAACTTAACATTAAATTGAATTTTTCAGGTGCACTTTTAACTCCCAAAGAATACAAAATTTCGAAAATTTTAACTTGTTTGTGAACTTCTTCAGTGAACTATATCCTCTAACGAACTTCCTTAAACTTCTCCACAGTCTCTCAATAGTGTTGGTATGTATTTCATGGTTTTTCGGGGTCAACAAAATTACTAGAATGATTTATAGTATTATGTGAATACCCAATATTCGATAAATTGAATATCCTCTCCAACAGTCTGTGATTAATTTTGAATTTCATAAAACATTGTTAACAATGAAATTTTCGCAATCAATTCTTCTTCGTCTTAGAGTAATTTTAAGTTTTATTGATTTAGTCACTCTATCAATAGCACCATAAACCCAGTAACGTTCACCGGCCAATATTCTACCAACGTTAGCTTGTCTTCTAAAAAGCAATGCTTCATCAACCTCTACATATTTATAATCCCCTCCAATTTTAGGGGCTGTTAAAGTTGACCCCATTTCTTCTAATATCAAATGAAATTTCGTATGCCAATAACATACGGTCTTTCTCGAGCAATCCGTTTCATGCATTGTTTCTTGGATTGTTTTCCGCTCACAATACGCATACAGAATATCGAAAAAAGTAGAAAAATT
>CAUVYK010000099.1:0-73298 GCA_963556175.1 Tipula confusa | reverse complement strand
GAATATTTAAGATTAATATAATAAAGAAAATTGTTGTGAACTCAATTTAACGTAATTAAAATCAGAAATCTTATAAGATTTGACTGAATACTCAAGACCATTATAAAAAAGCCCTATTAGTTCTGGTACAGCCCAAGCACACGATACTCAGCATTTAAATCAGAAAATAAATTATGGTTAGCCACAATTTTTAATAATAGGTTAAGAATCACTGAGCTATTGCAATGAATTATGTTTTACATAATGCCCCCTTATATAATGATAATATTTAACAATTATTCGGATATTACAAATTATAACGTTAGAAAAAATATATTTAACAATAAGTTTTATAATAATAATTAAAATAATTTATAGAAAAACTATACAACTAAAATATGAATAAATTAAAACTAAATATAATTTTTATTATTATTATTATTTTTAAAATAATGGACACCAAAACCACCATAAATAGAATTTATTTTGTCGGATTCAAAATACATACATACAATTTGTATATTCGGCCAAAATAAGTGAAATCGTACAAAAACACCATGTACAAAATACTCGTATGTATTGTAGTGGACTACACAATTTATCTAACATTAAAAATCTAACAAATAAATTTTATAAAACTAAAAAAGAAAAATTTGTATTTAGATTTTTAGCATATATAATTTTTTCAATAAAAATTAATTTTATTTTAGTTTTATATTCTAAATATTTTTTTTATATTCATTTAACCAAATAAAAATACTTAAAATCAGAAAATTTGCATTTTACATATTTATACAAAACATATTATTATTATTATAGTGGATATATATCCAACATATATTATAATCATAATTATTTTGTTGTTGTATATGTATATATATATACATATTATATCCTCGATTCTAAAAATGCTAAACATTAAAATAATAATAATTAAAATAAAATTAAAAATAACAAATTTAGATACAAATTTGAATGTTTTGTTTGCCGGAATACTCATTATCGGTTAACATAATCTAAAGTGTTTTAATTGCGTGATGATAAATTTTCAACTTATTATGTAAATATTATTAAAAATATCAACAAACATAAAATTGGGTGCAGCCTAAACAACTTCGAACCCTCGCTTAAGGACAAGAGTATGCAATTTATAAATCACGAAAAAGACATGCGCGTTTGGCGGTTTGTCTCAGTGAACAAAAAATGGCGGCGTCTTAACGATGAAATTAGACAATTTGGTGCCAGTTTGATTCTAAGGCGCGAGTAAAAAAAAAAAGATCGTTTTGGATTTTAAAATAGTCGATAATACAGTAAAAAAATTACTGATAGTATCGGGAAAATAACAATTTTTCTTTAGCAGAGGAAATTGATCGAAGGAGAATTATGTCAAAGAGGGCTTATCGAAATTAAACAAATTTATGTAAACTATTAAAAATGTTTTTATACTTTTAATAGAAAAATATTAGAAGATAATTTATCCATCAAGATATTTTTCGTATCTAATAGAAACATGCTCGTAATCGTATATATAGAATAATAATTTCTTATCCAATTATTAAAAATAGCAGATACACGTACACACAAAGAATATACTACAAAGATTCTGCTGCCTGATCATCATTTAATTTATATAAGTTTTTTGTTTTTTAATTTTATTCATCTTTAAATATTCGTTCACCTGTTTCCTGTGTTCGTGTAGAACTGTAGACAAAAAACAAAATATAATAATTTAAAATAAGAATATAACTCTCACCTCTTCATAAATAAAGCAACGCAAACATCATATCATAATGAAAATTTATTTTTTAATAGTTTTTCTTTGTTGTGAAAAAATAATATTCTCGTACGTTTTTCATGTTATGTACATTTATTACGATTTTCACTTTCTTTTAATTGTAATTATTTAGAACGTTTGTCATTTGTGGCCTCTTCTCGAGTCGACTTGGTTATTTTGACATTTATAAATGAAAACGAAATTTTAACGACATTTTAAAATACAAACAGGTGTAATTTTGACAATTTTCTATCGGGATTAATTTTTATTTATGTATAATATATTATATTTTATGTTTACAAATACTAATATATGTTAATAATAATTATTATGTCTTAATAAAAATAATAAACTATCTTATTAGCGGTAATATGAAAACACATATGTACGTGTGAAATTACATGTTTACAATATATCCCCTCGTTTTCATCTCAACTCACGAATTGTTTTCCAAAATTTTTATTTTTATTTTGTAGTGACTTTTTTAAAAGATTTATTTAAGAATACGTTAACTGTTTATTTATTTTGCGTAACAATTCTGATATTATAGTTCAAGAAATTTGATTTTCAATGAAATATGGTAAGTTTTTCCAATTTATTTCAAAATTGTGGATAAAGGAATATTGCTGACAACAATAATATATATTCAAAACTGATCGAGTAAGATATAAATATTATATTTTATATTACATTAACCTTAATTTTTATTACAGTTATAGCAGTTTGTTGTTTTTTCAAACTGGCCACAAAAAAGGTATGTATTTTCTACTATACGATAATATTAAAGTTTTTGCCGATTCATCCAAAAAATATTTCCCAAAGAATTATACATACATCTTTTCACCGTATACCACACTGCATACGGATATTTTCAATTGAAATCCATATTTTCCTTTCTTTTTATAAAATAAGGTTTTTTCACCTTCCAGATGTAACCTCAATGTTTTTTTTTTTTTTTTTTTATATATTATATCATGACTAAGAACAATATTGTAACATTTTAGTATTTTCTTTGGTACGAAATGTTAAAAAAAATATTTTCTTCACAATAAATTTTTATTTCCTTATCAGTATTCTGCCTGAATGGTTTACTAGAAAATTTTTTTAATAATTTTTCATATTTAAAAAAAAAAGAAGATTTTTCTATGTCAGGTGATTTTTACAGTTTTTCATTTATTATTACGTAAAGTTCCGACTATCCGAGTCCTGTTTATCCGGTATACTTTTATTTTGGATGATCCGAGAATTAGTTTATTCAACTTATGCTTTCTGTCCCCTTCGTCTTGAATATAATCGAAACTAGAGTTTAATTTTTACGGGCATAATAAAAAGTGTATGATAGCATATAGTGTAAAGAATAATCACACAATTATGCTAATTACTAATTTTATTTATTTAGTACGAAAACAAATGTAGAAAATATTCTTGGATTAAGCGGATAACTATTGAATATTTCAATGCAATATTTATGCTGATACCGAGAGCTTTAAATAGCGTATGTGCAGATATAAAAATGATGATGCATGCGGAAACTTATTGGTTTGATCTTGTTCTCGATTCCGACCTAGAAATCTTGAACAATGGGAGGCCCACAAGGATGGTGAATGTGAGGGCCAGAGACATTACTCGTACCTAACGAACTGGCTTGAGTGTGAAGAGACTGATTCATGAACAAGCTAATGGAAATTTGAAGCAGGTTATTCGTAGAGCGAATAACCTGCTTCAAAAGGAAAAGGAAAAGTTGGAAGATCTTTGTGACAGCAATTACACATAGGTCTACAACATCTTGTTTAGGACAAATTTAATATAGTGATAAAAAAGAGCAAATGAACAGAAATGTTGTGTATAATTCGAAAGAGAGGAGTTCGTGAGGGGTTTGGAATTTTCAAAATCCACAACTACAGGAAAGAAATCGAGAAAGCTATAAAATGATTGAATTGTTGAGTATAAAAGCAAAGGAAACGTTGTTTCGAATTCTCAATAATGTATTAGTGAAGAAATATCGGAAAAATGGAAGCAACGCAGAGTGGTTCCGATTCCTAAGAGAGATACAGATAAGAATGTATGTTAAATGTTTTTATTTAGGCCCCGTTCGATTTCCATAATAATTATGATCTTTGTAATAATTTTAACGTGAGTGAAATAATTGTCTCTTCCATATTTTAAAATAAGCTCGTTTGTTGTTCGAATTTTGTAATAGTTTTGACTGTTATAATTGTGACGTTTCGAGATAAATAGTTAACAATTTTTATTTAATTAAAACTATGATTTAATTCAAATATGGCTTTATTTATGATCACTTCTGGATATATGAATTGAATCTGTTGACAATACAGGTTTCCACCTCGAACTCTAAAATGTATTGTGCTTTAGATTGATTGCATTGAGGCGATCAATAATGTATAACATGCGTTCTACCAACAACATTATTTATTCTATTTTGACGATGGAGCGATTAGAATGCATTTAAGAATTTGAATCAATTCATGAAATTGGTAGTTCTTGCCTAAAAAATCTTATTATTAATAACCTAGTTTATTTTCCAAGATGGAACTATTACTAGTTTTGCTGTGGTTGACCAGTGACATAAATTACTGGAATTAGTAGGGGCACAAACAAACATTTTGGGAACCAATTTATGTGACATCATTCACAAATTATTTGTTTTTACGGTATAGAGCTGATAATGACATAAGGGACAACATGGCCAAGTAATGGTTATTACTGCACTTATCTCCGTATAAATAATAATTCTCTAATATAAATATCACAAATACATTTTATGTACGCGGCGTACAGTTTCCTATAAATTATTTCGGAAATGTCAAAATTATTTCGTGTAGCTGCTGTGATAATTTGGATGCATGCAGAACGCTGTCAAAATTATTACAGGAAAAAAATGTTAACAGAAATCGAACGGGCCCTTAAATTATAAATGTCATGGTGAAAGGTAGAATTGCTTGCTTTGTTTGTTAATGAAAATGGTTTATTTTCGGAAATCAATTTTGAAAAATAATTAGCAAAGGGGTTAAGCTTTTGCAAATTTAAGAATTTGATTTTATATTCAATACAACGCCTAATAATGACCCGATTGTGATGAATGATACCTTAATCAAAAGCTCTGATCATCAGTAAAAAGGTAATGAGAATATTATTGAATGGGTGAATATTAATAGGTATTTGATAATCTGGATCGATAAAGGCTTAAGTTTTAAAGTGCTTATAGTAAAATTAGCTAATAATTTGTAAGAATAGATTCAATGTGATCAAAAGAATGAGCAAACCGAAGTAGGAGCTCATCCTAGGTGACAGATATGCTGCGAAAGGCGCTAGTTTCTTCCTAAATTTCGTATGGGATGAGCGTGGTAAAAGTCTGTATTCGAGAAATTTATGATAGTCGAATATGACAAAATTAGAAAAGTAAGCCCGAAACTTAATCTAAACAATCTTATTTAATGTAAAACCTAAAAAAAGCAATGATAAATGAGTTATCGGTTAAGCCTAAAATGAATTATTGAATTATTGTGCACACGTTGAAGTGTATACAGATGCTAGTGTAAGTGAGGAACGAGTAGGTGTGGGAATTTGCATTCTCTTAATAAATAAAAGAGAGGCTAGCTGAAGACACCTGTATAATGAATGCTGAGGTGATTGCAATGTGGGAAGGTATCAAGCTGGCCACGAATGAAGGGAGAAGGAGAAAAGTTTTATTCTCTGACTCGCTTAGTGGTTTAAAGCTTTTAAAGAAGGGTGGGGTACTTAAGGTAATGTGTTTGTGGAACTGGTGTATGAGTACCTTCAATATTGTAGGAGTGAATTGATCTTTTTATGGATTCACCTTCACATTTACAAATTGAACGGAATGAAAAAGCCGATATATGCCTGCAAAAAGGGGTTATGCGGTCGAGAGAATAACAAAATATGAATGGATGGATGCTAGAGACGTACTTTGTCTCAGTTAAATCTTTAGAGAAAATGGGAGAGTGCATTTAGAAAAATGTCGAGAGAAAGGGCAGCAGTACTTTGAGTTGTGTAGTGCTCTATTGATTAAACCGTTTTTTAAAGGGATCAAAGGAGACACTACAATGATATAAACAATGGTGCGATGCGAGTGAGATTGAATCATGGTGATTGCAAATAGTGCTTAAGAAAACAAAAAAGAACAAGTCGTTTGGTTGAAGATAATTTATGCGAAAGTTGTTTTGTTGTGGAGGACATTGAACAATTGATAATCAAATGCCAAATGTTTGTAACAAAGACATATGTTACAAAGACATATGAATGCTAGACATTTGACTAAATTATTGCGAATGGATATGGATGTGTGCAATATTTGGTATGAGTTTATTAGAATTAACGAAATAACGGTATTTGAAACCGGATCAATGTGTGAAAGTCAAATAGTGCTCCTTGATTTTGGAGCTTAGCCATAAAATAAAAATCGATTCCTCCTACAACGATAATCTAAATGTTTTATAGATCACACTCGCAGGTTTCATTATTCATTATCGGGAAGAACTACATAAATAAATATACCAACAATAAGGACCTACAGTACAGTAATATTTCAAATCAACCTGTTATTTATAAATTTTGAAAAAACCTACCAACAAAATTATTCTTTATATGCTTACTCGTATACATACATATTTTTGATATGTCCTTTAATTAAACAGTACCAACATATGTCCATCTCCGTAAGTGACAGAAATTTGTACAAAATACAAAACCGAACAAAATATATGTTGTTGGTGTTTTTTTATTAAATGTTCGGTTGGTCATATGGATGTTGTATGTACAACATTGTACATACGTTTATGCACACATAAACTAGATTTTTGTTGGTGTAAAAATACCTGCGGTAATCGAAAAAATGTCTAACAAGATATATGTTAAATTTAGATTACCGAAGCATAAATATTTTGCATGAATATATGTTATATATATATATATATATATATATATATATATATATATATATATATATATATATATATATATATATATATATATATATATATATATATATATATATATATATATATATATATATATATATATATATATATATATATATATATATATATATATGTATATATATATATATATATAAATATATATAAATAATATGTATATAATAATTGTATTTACATTTAAAGCATGATTGTTTTAGTATATGATGGTATGGTGGGTGCAAAATGATTGGAAAATTATTTTAAAATCGAGAAAATTATATAGAAAATTACATACGAGTATCATCTATTGAATTAAATAATAAAATAGATAAATTTAACGAAAAACGATTAAACGATAATTGCATATAGGCATTGGTGATTATAATTTGAGGAATTTTGGGTGGGGAGCATGAAGTGGTAGCTGGCACTTATATATTAAATATTATCTGTATGGTATTCTCAAAAGAATATTATCATATAAATTTTGAAACTGGATGATTTAATTAATATATTCTTATGGTACTACAAGTAATTTATCTTATACATGAACTAGGCTTTGGCTTATTATTTTATGGTCATTGAATTTTAGATTTAACATTCTAAAACCATGATATAGTCAAAAATAATTCCATAATTCTTATTCAATCTATATATACCTTATACTATGATTAATGGAATTTTTAAAATTACTTAAAGAAAATTATCTTAAATTTCTCATTTATCTCATGTCATCATCATCATCGTTATCATTGTTATCATGAATAAGTGTACACAAGGGGTGGTTTAGTTCTTATACTTTTTACATTTTATTATCTCATTTCGGTTAACTCAATTTTCTTTACGAAAAAAAAAAAATATTTTCTTATACAAATCAATGAGCGATATTGTGTCGTTAATGTACCTTTTTCCTTAAGTTGGGATAAATCAATATTGCCCACCACCATACCTCACTCCTATTGAACAAAAAATAGTTGAATAACATAGTTTTCTGCCGACTTGAACGATATTCTTGTTTTTCCTTATCACAATTAATTCATTTTGACAGTATTTTAGTTGTTACCTTCTTATGCTTGTTTTGAATATTAATTTATGTTATTATTTTTGTCGACTCGACGCAAAACTGCTTGTATTGTACCAAAATGTAAATGTTCAAATTATACAGTATAAAAGGTGTTAAAGTTCATTAAGTAAAACATTAGTCTTAATGTCGATTAATTTGTGTGCTGTGTGTGTGTATGATGTGTAATTAAACGTAAGTAGGGAGAATAATACAATAATAGTTTGTTTACACGTCTCAACCGTATCTTTAGATTTTTTCGCATTTTAATTGAGATTATATCGTATATAGTGAGTATACTGTTGTTATGTAGATTTTTAGAGTAAATTGTACGTGTCACATTAATATTTATAGTTTGTGTGTGTGTGTGTGCCTTGTCATAATCGTAAAGAAATTAGTAGTCGACTTATATATTTATTTATGTATTATACCTAAACTTATTATGAAATTAGGATCTTATCTTTTTGGTTCTATATATACTTATTCAATTATCCTCCGCAATATGTATCAAATGACAAAATCAATTAATAAAATTTTTAAACTTAAAGTAAAAAATCAAGATTACAAAAAATTAAATAGACGATACCGATTTTTTACTTTTAGACGTACAAAAAATTACTTTACTTTCCTTTAATCCACCCTAAGTAACGTAATTTTTTTTATATGTACTTATATACAATTATACTTGCTCCTGTTTTTATTTTTTACTTTTATGTTTTTAATTTTATTAATAAAATAAAGTACAGTTTTTATATATATATATATATATATATATATATATATATATATATATATATATATATATATATATATTTATATATATATATATATATATATATATATATATATATATATATATATATATATATATATATATATATATATATATATATAAGCGATCAATTAAACACGAAAAACGAATTAAACTTTTCAATTTAAGAAGTTTTTCTTTTACTTTTTGTTTTTCTCTGAACTAATTTTTTATTTTTTTTTTGGTTCTTACATAATGTTTTCTTAAATAAGGGTATTAAACGTGTATACCTTTCAGATGTACAAAAAACGAAGAAATCCAATACCTTTTAAATATTATTTCGTTTATAATCGAAAAGTTTCAACTGCGGGCGATTTTTTTTACTTGTCCCATTGTCATTTAAATGGACCTATTGTTTTGATTTCAATTAAAATTTAAGCTATTCATGGCATATGATTGTTAATTTCAATCGTTTCAGCTAAATTGGACCTATTTCGTTACTATAAACATGATAAACATCTATGCGCGAAGAGAATTCTTTGACAAAATCTAAGAACATATTAAAAATAATCAAACCTTGGGACTAATTCGTATTAATCACCGAGTGATGTAATTTGAACTTAGTTTCGGGGTTATACCTCGATAAAAAACTTTCAACTTTTACAAAAATTAATGTCTATAGCTTTCAAATATATATAACTTTTCTGATTCTAACCCTCTAACACTACGCAACTAAAAAATTAAACTCGTACCAATAAACTAATATAAATTTAAATAAAAATGTTTGGTACATAAACCAAACACATATATTTGTCTAATCCAAAAACACTAAAAATAATATTAAACTAACAAAAATATTTTATTGCAATTAAAATATTATTGTAATTTCGTTTTTTTTTTTTTTTTTTTAATAACATAAAAATAGTTTAGTTGTTATTATAATTTAAATACTTAAAACAAAATAACAAATTTTTATTAAATCGTTGTTGGTTGGCAATCAACATAAAACGAAAAAATTATGTAATAATAATAATTATTAGCGTATTTAGAGAAAACTATATATGTAAATATATGCGAAATAGGAGTTTTAATTTAGTTTGAGGACAATTTTAAAATGTTAATGGCCACGAGGAGGAATACAAATATTCATTGTTATCACAAAACCATTTAAAACATATGAAAAATTTTATAATTTAAAACCTATATTAGATTTGTTCGATAGTTACCAGCCGATAGTTGGTGCCGATAGTTATTGATATAGATTTTTGCATATAAAGATTAAGGTGGGTTTTGTTAATGGGCGCATGTAGGTCCGCAAACTGTTAACAACATGTTGAGTACTGAATGCATACCGATATATTCGATATATTATTGTTGAGCTAAAGTTTTGGCAGACGAAAGCTCCATCTTTAGCTGCAACACCAATCAGTCCTTTTATTTATAGTACTCTGAGATACTTTCTGAATGCTTTGTCCAGAGTTTCCAGCAAAGAACATTACCTTATCGTCCACGAATGTGGACATTGGTATTCATACTACTAGTGAAGACGATGTTCCAGAGGTGTGGGCCTAAAACCTTTGGTCACACACTTTTGAAGTATCCCATAATTAGTGGCAATAGTTGCGAATCTTTAAGAGAAATAGTTATTTATGATTACGAAAAGAATTGCTAGACAGCCAATCTTTCTTAACTCATTCATAATACCAGGCCACCACAGATTGTCAAAAGCTCCAAATACATCAAGGAATATTCCAAGAACGTATTTTTGCTGAGACTGTTTGATTATGTTGATCATTTTCACCATAGCGTTCTCTGTGGACCGGTTTTCAATGAACTGTTTCCGAACTATTTGTCACTGTAACTCTCACTTCTCTCAAACATGTAGATCAACCTGCCAGTAATTACTTTCTCGAGTAATTTGCCTGTAAACTGGTAGTATTAGAAAAACTTTTTTTAAACACTCGTTCAGGAAGCGCTTGATACTGAGTCCTATTCTAGGCCAACCTATTATTGAGCTCGTGATTATATCTTCAATTTCATCAACATCCTCATTGGATGGTACTTAAAGCACCTTGAGTCTCTGAAATAGTCAAAAACTCGGCACGAAGACTACCCGCACTGCAAATTTTTATTTCACCCTGTAGATGTGACCGCTGCTTCGTTGCTTCTTCTCAACTACGTAGAGGCACATAGTTAAGGTGCAGATTCAAATGATAATTTAGTCCTAAATATTTGCTTTTTAAAATCAGTGTTGATTTTTGTTAAGATTTTCTAATTCTTTGTAAAATGCTTTTTGGTTTAGTTGGTTTGTTAGTAAAAGACGGCACTTCGATGCCAAATAATTGATTTTTAACAAAATGCAATTATTTATATTACTAAATAAGTGTATCAGGAATGCTCTATCATTATCTAAATCCACTCCTATCCACGAGCAAATATTCTTCCCATATCCCAATTGATCACTATATTGTGATTTAAATATAGTTCATATATTTCGACAACCCATAGTAACCTTACTATATATAGGCAACATACAACCATCAGAATCACAAATCGATTCGGGAATTTTAGAATTAAGTAAAAACTATTATTTATTAATTTATTTTTATATGTATACGTTACATACGAGGAAAAGCAGTGATGGAAGCAATTATAATAACATCAAAACCGACATTTGCTTCCATTAGGCATAAAAACCTCTTAAATTTTTTCAAAACAAATTCACCCCATACAGCACACCTCATTTTGAGCTAGAGCTCATTTATAATAAAATGCGCTACACGAGGTGAAAAAATAATAGTAAAATAACAAAAAATTGGAATTGAATTCCAGAGAGAAATCGCCCTAACGAAAAAGGATTTATTTAACGATCTACACAAATTTTTTGGTGGGTGTAACCGCAAGTTAGAATGATACCTACCAATTACCAACTTCCTATACTGCTTAGTTTTAAGAAGTTTAAATATAAAAAGACAAACGTGAAGTTCAAAAAAAGGTAGATAAACTACATCCCAAAACAACATTAGAATAAGGAGAAATATGATCGAATTTTCTAATACCAAAAATAAACCTAGCACAAGCATTGAAACATCTTTGGAGAATACTTATATTCTCTTGGAGTAATCCAAACAAAACTACCTCACCATAAATAAAATGTGGGAGAAGATAAGACAGAAACATTCTTTTCTTAAATTGACTATCCGTAAGTGATCACCCCAAGTAAGAGATTTATTAAAAACTATCCCTAAATCTTTAACAGTATTTGACAACGGAATAAGAGAATCGACAATCGACCAATCGAACTACATAACCCGCAATCTTCATTTATCAGAGAAATATTCCTAACTACAGAGTCTTGATCTAAACGACTGTTTCTATATATTTGGACATCATCAGCAAATATATGTATAGAGCAAGGATGAATAGAGGATTCTATGTCGTTAATGTACATAGAAAACAATAAGAAACCCAGCACTGAACTCTGAGGTACGCCTGAAGTAACTGGAAGGAAATCAGATAAGCTATCACCGAAATAAACTGCCTGAGAACGATTAGAAAGGTAATTGAAAACGGCGGTGGAAAACGAAAATCTGAATTTAGAAATAAGCTTATTGAATATAATAGCGTGATTTATAGAATCGAAGGCCTTGGAAAAATCTAACAAAGTTAAAGAGGTTAAAACCCTATTACTCATATTACGCCTAATGTCGTCACAAACGTTTAATAACGCAGTGGTTGTACCATGGTATTTTCTAAACCCAGATTGAACACAGCTAACTAAACTATTACTATTAAGGTGTATACCTGAATTTGATTCTTGACAACTATCTCGAAGGTTTTAGAGATAGAACTTAACATACTTATTGGTCGAAAATGAGATAGGAATAATTTTACTAAGCTTCCGCACTGATCAAGAAAGAAGGAGGACGTAAGGATAAAATTAAAAATATGTAGCAAGTACTTTGAAACTGAAGGAAAAACTCGTTTTACTAATTTTAAACTGAGCAAAATGTTTGTGAACGAAAAAGAATTAGAGGACTCATCAAAAAAGTAATTCGACGATAATACTACCAGAGTTAAGATTGGAGCTAAAACAACTATTAAATTTATTTGGCTTGAACACCTCATGAATGATACTCCTACATCTACCAAGTCCTAAATTACGAATATTACGCTAGAAGACCTTGGAAGGGAGAGAAGGATCTATCTTATCTTTGAAAAACTTATATTTAGAAGACCTAATTAACCCTACAACCCTGAAACGCTCTTGACACCACCAAGGTGGAGATTTTGGTTTTAGAGTAACAGTCCTAAATGGAACACAAGTCTCAAAAACGAAACCAAGATTAGCATTGAAAATTTCGATTTGTCTAGTAGAATCTCCTTATTAGTTCTTTGACATGCAAGTATATAGATTTGATTCAGAAATATCACATAGCACTTCTGTTAGCTGAGTCTCGTGAGTTATTGGAGCCACGATTTTAAACAGTTTGAAGTCCTTTCTGTGGCTTAGAGACGTATTTCTCGAATTTTAAGTAGTAATAAAATCACATTTCATTAAAATAAACTTTACCCGTATTTCAGCCGAACCAAAAATTAATGATTTTTTAACATAGCAATAGATTTAAATATTTGTTTGATTCAACAACAAAACTAAAATATAAAAAACTCAGCCAAATCTATAGATCTGTTAATCTCATGGTTAATTTTAAAAACATTATATTAATAAAAAAAAAACAAACGTATTTGAAGTTTATAGTGAAAATCGATCAAAACGAAAACCAACAAATTTCCCAAAATTTATAATGAACATATCACCTGGCGCCAAAAAATCAGAAAAATCTACTTCAAAACATTTTTTTTTTATTGAAATTAAAACGTTTTCGTTGTTGGTGTAGAAATAAATTTAAAAAGAAATTATTTATAGGTTTTTCTTAGGTATTCAAAAAAAAAAGAAAAAAAGAAAATGTTTCAAGTACCTTGAATATTTTTTATATACGCAACAGATACAAATCTGTTTAAAATCTGTTTTAACACTTAACACTAGAAAATATTCGAAATCAAGTGGATTATAAAAAATATATATTTTGTAAGATGAATATACAACACACATACATACAAACTTATATGTTTCTCATAAATTTAGAGAAGATTAATTAACTTTTGTAGGTGGAATGAACAAATAACTGTATTCTATTGTTTTGAAAACAATTTTGTGATTTAAATAAACATTGCCGCGCACAAATCTTAAGGAAATTTTCACGCACGAATTATATACAATCATTTTGTGTGCCAGCATTATTCTGAGCTAATTTTCAAATTTGAGCTAAAATTTACCACATTGGAGCAACTACTTTTTTCAACATGAGAATGGAACACAAACAAAAAACTACTTGGCACCAAATTCGTTTACGTTTTAATTCACAATTAAGTCAAAACCTATCATAAAATCCATTAAATAGTCGAAAATATTATGACCTGAATTTTATTGGTCCGTTTGAGAATTTTTCATTTTTTATTTATTTCAAACTAAGCGAATTTATATTGTCATGTCGCACATGGCTGATCAACGGCGGAGCACTTGCTCCAAACTAATAACAATATTGTTTTTAAAAATGTATCAAAATAAAATGTCAAAATAAATTATAAATTAAAAATAAATAAAATGCCCATCGTCTTTTCATTTTTATAAGACGATTGCCGCGACAGTAATTTAAAAAACAATAACTTTTTGTGGAATATTGTTACACAAACAATTTAATTATCTAAATAGTGCTTTCTTACATGCGGCTAGATTGCCGCATAATAGATTTGCTATTAAAAGAATTATTGTGTATTACAATTTAAGACATCAATTCATAGCGCACATTAATGCTGTGTGTCTCTAAACATCCCTGCTGTGAACTCGAGAACTTCAAATGCATCGCTACAAAATCGTCCATTAAGGTGTCTCGATTAGCTAAATAATGTGGTAAGTTTTAGAAATCGGGCAAAAATTCAATTAAACGATCTCATATCTGATTATATTTAGCTCTCGGAATCGATGTTAGCATTTAACACCTGTAAATCGTACTAATCAAAATAACCGATGTTATATGGGTAAACTAAAACGTTTAATGGCAAATTTGACCGTGACATCCGAAATATTGCTTAGCTCTCGGAATCGATGTTAGCATTTAACACCTGTAAATCGTACTAATCAAAATAACCGATGTTATATGGGTAAACTAAAACGTTTAATGGCAAATTTGACCGTGACATCCGAAATATTGCAAAATTAGTTTTGCTATGTTAGTTAATACTAGAAAACGACGACTTTAACACAACGTGATTTGAAGAAAAAAGTGAATCTGCCAGACTTTCTTATTTCCAGTGGTCAAATATTAAATATGATAGGTGAGATCACATTAAAGAAACGTCTACGAAACTCAAGTTTCCAGTTAGGGATTTTTTTATGAATAGACAGTTTAATCGAAGACTGTAGTCGGGGTAGTTGATAAAATTATTTCCTATATTATTACTATATTGTAGACAAACGCAAAGTCATCTGCAACCACATTAAGTTTTTTAACGTAAACCAAGAACAAAAGAGATCCTAACACCGGCCATTGAGGAACCCCAGCCGTAATGGAAAGTTGCTTACTTAGATGCTGTTCAACTCGCCCTACCTGGGTACGACCAGTAATGTAACAGAAGAGCCACATGTGGATTGTCCTTCAAAAGTCACAGAAATATAGATTCTTTAAGAGAGTCGCATAGTCTACTCTATCAAAAACTCATGCTTGTTCTGTGTGCTTATTCATTCTAAACCCAAATCAAAGTGGAGACAAAAAATAATTTTTTTCTAGAAAATTAACCTTTCCACTTTTCATAGCCTTTTCAAAAACTTTGGAGAAAACGGAGAGTTATAGCTTAAAACTTTAAGATTTTACGCAGTCTAAAAACGGCAAGTTGGTTTGCAATTTCAATGACAAATGACTTTTCCGCACTACTAATAACAAAATGTGGACTGGTGTAAGGAGGTTGTAAAGATTTTCTCACAGAATCGGTTCTAAGAAACACGTAACAACACGAATTCAAATCTTTGTTGATGAAAATTTTTTCAGAGCAATGTTTGAATGCTGGTAAGGGCCTAATTTCGTCAAAATGATGTTTTAAAGATTTAACGAAGTCAGATTGTGGAATTTTGCTTAAATACCTGTCGAAAAAATGACCAGGAACTCGTAAAGAAGTTCCGAATACTAATTCAGCTGAAGTGGCTTGTAGCTTCTCTCTATAAGTAATCCTTAGGCCAAGCATAATTGACGGAATAATTCTAGTCCAATCTGTGCGATTATGACACATAATGGCAGATTTGATGAAACGGTGCCATCGTTCGATCATACCATTACATTTTTGGTTATAAGCAGTTGTTCTTTTTCTCTCGAACCCAAGTAATTTAAAAATTTTGAAAAAAGTTGGGACTCGAATTGTCCTCCCTGGTCTGTTACAATAGACACTGCAACATCGAAACGAGATATCCAATTTGAATAAACTGCAAAAGCGACCGTGGCAGCAGAAATATCTGTGACTGAAATCGCTTCGGGCCAACGTGTATATCGATCAATCATTGTAACACAATTTCGCTGATCTTCAGAAACCGGTGCGGACCAATGATGTCGAGATGGATTTCCGAAAATTGATGAGAAATTAATTTAAACGTGCCAAGAGGTGATAAAAATTGAAAGAAACGGGAAATTGTTTAAATTTTAACGCCTAAATTTTAAAGAATTTGTAATTAGTTGTTGTACCACTGCATCAATTGCTGTGTCTGAGACATCAACCATAATTGCCAAACGAGCAGATGAAGATGGTTGTGCCAGACAAGTTGCATTGGATAATTTAGATTTACAATTTTCAAAAGCTTGTATTGAAGATTCTGTCCATGTAATTGGAATTTTGCTATTTTTTTGTAGCCTTTTAGAAAATCGTTTAATGGAATTTGATCGAAAGCTGCTTCGGGGGGGATAAACCGACAATAAACACTTATCATGCCTAAAAATCATTTTAATTGTTTTACGGTATGCGGACGTTCGAAATTAGTGATTACATTGCCTCGATCTTGTGTTGGGAGGATACCGTGAGCATTTACGTTGTGTCCTAAAAATTTAACTTGCGGGTATTGGCGAAAATGCATTTATCCAGGTTAATAACTAGACCGGATTTTAATAATCTTTCAAAGATAATTTTGAGGTGAATTAAATGTTCCTCGAACGATTTTGAAGCAATTAAAATGTCATCCAAATAGATGAAACTGAAACAGAATGATAAACCGAATAAAACAGAATGCATCAATCGTTGAAATGATTGAACTGCATTGCGGAGGCCAAAAGTCATTTTACAGAATCCAAATAATCCGAAAGGTGTTGAAATGGCTGTTTTAGGTATATCTGAAGGATTAATAGGAATATGATGATACGCTCTAATTATTATGCACCCATCCATGATACGAAAAGTCCTGAAGGTATGGAATTGGATACCAATCAGGTACTGTGACGTTATTTAAGGCTCTGTAATCCCCACAGGCTCGCCAAGTTCTATCTTTTTTCTTAACGAGATGCAGTGGACCACGCACTGTTACTGGGTCTACAGACTCTCTGTTTCATCGTTTTTTGAAATTCAATTTTAGCGTCCTCCAATTTATCTGGTGGCAATCTACGCGTTTTGCAAGATAATGGTGGTCCACGAGTCTCTATCACATGTGAAACCTCATGTTTAACGGGACTCAAACCAATTGTGTCTTTCGTAATTTCGATGAATGTTGAAAGTAAATTTGTAATTTTTTTTTGACGCATCCATGATCATATGATCATAAGTAGAACCAATTGGTTCCCCTACACGCACAAAAAAGATGTTGAATTAATTGGCAATGTCACTCGAGTCAGTGCTAAGACCACCTGACCTATACCATGTAGTTCTTCAATATCACTTAACTCACGATACCTATTTTATCAGCTCATTGATCGGTTGCCAGTTTTTTCGAGCATTTTTACTATTTTCCCAAAATTTATGGACGTAACACTTTTTTTATCTGACTGATTTTCAAATTTACAATATATTACAAAGTTTTTGGGTGTACCTAACTAACCTATTGTTGGGTGAGTGTTTGTTTGCAAGATTGCATATTTTGGGCCATACACATCTCTCCAACATTCAGATAAAAGCGTTCGTGCAGCTAGCTATCGACAATTTAGTTTATGTTTCAATTAAACTGTGATCCGATATGCCGAAGTTTAAAATTTTCCATGAAACATTACGAAAGTACCTCTGATCCAGTCTACAAAATATTCGGCATATTGCCGAAGACTTAAAAATTCGTGTTGGTTTGAAAACCAGAATATCTAGGCCGTTATTGGACAGAACATCAAATATATTATTATCGACTTCTGAGTTCCGCTCATAATTATAAGATTTTGAATTGTCAAATCAGATAAAAACGAAGTTAACTCAGTAAGAATACTAAGTAGAGAAATTCTAATTTGATAGGTTTACAGTTAACTTTAGATAATTAAAGCTATAACCAATTAATGTTAAACTGAAAATAATAAGGTAAAATTGATAAATCAAATTGTCAGAGTTTTTATAATCTTAAAATGAAAATTTGGAAAATGAATATCGAAAACAACGTTCACGATATACTTAACACGAAGTTAATTAATTTTTTTTCTTCCATAATTCCATTTTAATACCTCGATATATAATATAAGTGTGCAATCTACACCAAAATTATAATATAGCAACGATGCCAATTGATAAAAATTTTCCAATATATTCAATTAGATATTATTGTGCAAGTAAAACAAAAAAATATATATTTTTTAATCCTAAAATAATGAAAAACATTAAGCTTTATGTTTTCCACATATTTCAATTGTGTGAAAAATCTACATTCTAAAAATTAACAACCTCATATTATATATCTGTGTATATTATGTGTATATACGAACGGAGTATGTAGTTTAAGTCGACGACGATATAAATACGAGGGATGAAATGAATCCTGTTGGAAATACAGGAAAAACATAAATTCCATGGGATATGATTATGATGATACACATATCCTTTTACACAACAAACTATAAAGACCGTTATACGACGACACCTTAACAGTACGGAAATTTTAAACCTAAAACATAAATTTTTGCTATGTATATATATATGATGTTTTTTCCAGTTTTATTGTATGTTTTCCATTGTGTTTTTCCGATTTTTCTTTTTTTTAATATAAAAATATTTATTTGGTGTAGTTCAGATATGTATAAATAACAGATATATTTTTTTAAGTTGGTAGAAATTTTATTTAATTTTTCATCATCGTGGTTTAATACAATATATAATAGAAGTAAACAAGGCGCGATTTTATTATTTATTACTGTGTCGTTGTATAATATGCAAAGAATTATGCCAGAGAGTGGTATGTTAAATTGTAAATCATGGTCTTATTACTGGACGGTGTTTATGAATAATTATGTGGTGTAGCTGTATCCTCGTCAGATATAAAATATTATTATACTGTAATTTGGTCAATCAATTGTCGATGGGCTGTAGAACTATAGGTATATATATATAGGTGAGGCTTGCTCAAAAACTATTTGACAAAATATAAAATCAATTTTTAATATGGAAAATAGTGCGAAAATTTAGTTTTTTGATACTCTGATTTGTGGATAGGATGTGGTCGAAAATAGATATGGCCATCATCATTCATAAAAAATTAAATGTGAATTATAAAAATAAAGAATAAAATTGAAAAGGTTAATAAATAAATGTATTTATTTAAAAGATAATTAAACAAATTTTCATTACTTTACGTACATTTTTTGTGATCAGCGTAAATTAGAAAAAATTTAATTAACAGAAATTAAAAATTTGGAACAGGATGCTTATCACATAAAATTATTTACTACCGATCATAAATATTTTATAACACATCATCGAATTCGGTTTTCCTTGAAAGCACACGCATCATGACGTCGTCATATATAGGTACCTCGATTGCTGCACTAATCCACCAACAGGAGATCGTCAAGGTTTATAAAATTTTATAATTTGGCAACAAATTAATTTAATTACAGTTAATTTTATAAACAAACTAATTTTTATTGTTTTTTAACTTAAGAGAGAGATTTTATTGGTTTAATTACGCGAATAACATATAGAATATAATTTACGTGCATTTTATGCATACATAATTATCTGTTATATAGATGTCTAAATTTGGTGTAAAAAATATTTTATATTTTATTAAATTAAATTTGATTTTGTAAATAAATAAAATAAAATAAATATTTCTATATATGTTTATTTTAAAACTTCAATGAGTGGTTTAATGTGTTTTCTTTCATCGTTAGAGTCTAATAAAAATAGAAAATCTATGTTTCATTTCCATCATATACAGTGTAGTGATTACAGAGTTAAAAAAAAAAATAAAAATAAAAACAACAAACACGAAAAAATAATTCGATACAAATTAAAAATAAACGTAAGACTTTTTTTGTGAATAAAAATTATGAAAGAAAATATTTTGATCTGTGTTCTCAAAAAAAAAAAAAATATTTTGTTCTATGATTAGTAATTATTTTTATATTTTTTTTTTTTGGGTCAATGTCAATTTAACATTTCGTTTGAATTTTAGTTTTGCATAATAAATTATCGACAAATTAAGTGCGGCAAAATGGGTATCAGTTGACTGAAATTAAGTTTTGAAACGATTGTGTTTCATTTTGAACTTTTTATGTTGTAATTTGCTTTACTAATAAGGTTACAAATTTAATTAAAAATAAAACCTAAGGTGAATACCCTTTAAATATCGACCTTCGCGAGCCGATCTGATCTATCACAACAAACCTTTTAAAAATCATCAAATCACGTTCACATTACATTTAGCAGCCAAGGTAGAAATTTTTAGATTTTCCGTTCATAATCGTTGCGCTGACACATATAAAGATCTCAAACATTTTTATCGCACCAATCGTAAAATTTTTAAAGTCGACTATAAAAACTTTATACATTATATTATGTTGCGTGCAATATGCTTGACATTGAGAAAAAAATTTTAATCGTAAATTACTTAACAAATCTAAAAGGTATGTATATATATATATATATATATATAGCTGCCATAAGTCTGCCTACACAGGAAGTATAAAGGTGAATACATAATTGTGATGTTACTGTGTGAATATTTTAAAATATAATTTAAATTGTTGCCAGATGATTGTGAAAATATCGATGAAAAATTAATGGCTAACGTCTCGATATTTATTTGTAAAACGTATGGCTGTGTGAAATATATATATACATATTTCGAAACACCAAAATCCGGTTGTTAATTTTATTAGTATTTTATGATCGTGCTACGCATAATTTTCTTCATTTTCTCAAGAAAATTGCTGTTTTAAAAATTAATTAATGTGTTGCAGATTTTGCAAGATGAGATTTATCATGATGACGGACATTTCATTTAATATATTTAATATTTACTACAAATTCTGAGACTTAAATACACAAAACTTAGCATAACTCATTGGGATGAAACAATAATTCCGTGGATCGTCACTTTAACTCGCACACACACTTTTCAATAGTAGCAGCCCAATTTTAATTTGATTTAAATTTTTAGAACGAATTCTTACACTCTCACACAACTCTCAGGGGTACAATTAATTTTCAATCAAATATATAAAAAATCGTTCAATTTATATTTGTTTTGTGAGCCTTTCCGCCTTATTATTATATATACGAAATACAAAATATTGCCTCTTAAATTGAATGAAAATTAAGTTTTTAATCCATTTTAATAGCTCGGGAAATCAAAATGAATTTTATTTCGAATTTGAATGCATCATTGGTAAAAAAAAAAAAAAAAAAACGGAAAATTATTAAATTTACATTTGATACACAGTCAGAGTAGTACAGTACATAGAAAATGGAGAAATAATGGTTTTGATTATATGATGGAAAACAATACACCGAGTGGGAAATTATATAGAAATGAGGGCGAGTGAATATATAAGCAAAAATTAATATTTCATTAAAACACTTCACAACATAAATATAAAATAAAAAATAAATAACGAACCGTACCCTTGTGAGCTCCTTGTTACCATTAATACAACAACAAAACATTGTTGATACATTTTCCTTTCTTGGGTGACTTTCAATTATGAATTAAGTGGTGAGATTTTTTATTTTTAAATTGTGTTAATGTAAAATTAAATAAGTGATTAGCAGTCATCTATACGTTTGTTGTTGGAAACTTATTTTTTAATGTATTTTGTTTCGAGTTCGTTTAGAAAACATAAAGTGGTGAATTAAGTGGAATTATAATTTCGTGAGGTATAATATATGATAAATTTATCACAACATTATTTCCTACACTTTCATTGGTTTTTCGAAATGTAACATATTATATTAAAGTGTTTTAGAGTTTAACAAATCGTTAAATTTGTTAAACGGACAATATCGCATCAATACAAAATTCTTAGTCAGTATTTATCCCGAAAATGTAAAATTGATTGATTAATTATTAATCATAATTATACCGTACACCTATAACAAAACCTAAGGAGTGGATCGGAATGCTAGTTATGACAGACTCGACCCGGTTACAGAACCGTTCTAACCATTCTACTGTAAACTGATACTACAATGGTTTCCTAAACAAAATTACAAATTAATTAGTGCATCACAATGTTCCTAAAAATTATTAAGTGTACAAACTTATTTATTATTATTATAATATACTAATATAATAACAGTTTTATATAATAATATATTACTACAAAATTGTGATAATATATAATTAACAGAAACTCATTGACAAGTCTCCGGTCGTCGAGAGTTGTCACTTCACAATTCAATTTAATGCATGGATATTTTTGCTAAAATTATACGATTTGGTTTTCGAAGGAAAGTTGGCCAATTATTTTCTGGGCCTTCAGATGATGGTTTGGATAGAAGGTATACATCAGACTTTGATTCACGTCAGGCAATGCCGTTCGAAATATTCGACAAGAAGTCAGCAACGACCTGAACGTAGCTTTTAAAAATTTGCAAGAAAATTCTGCATAAGCGACCACTTTCTGAAAGCAACTGTTTACTGAATCAGTCTTCTTGTCGATATGTCTTCATAATTAAGGGGAAGCCTAAAAACGCTATAAAATTTTCTACTTTAAGAATGACGCTGCAACCAAATTTTCACTCGATTCACATATGGCCTATAGCTTTGAACAACCGTCGCAAATGGATTTCGCTGTTTTAACCCCACCAAATTGATTGTTGACGAATACGGCGGATATTAAAATGCTATTCCCTTTGTCGACTATGTAAAACGGCATCAAAATGCAAATAGGGTGCCACTCTGCTATTTTTCTATTACAATATTCCTCGAATAGCCGATAACCCAAGACCTACTTGGCAGGCTATGAATACTTAAGGAGCATTTTTGTCGAGAAAAGATCAGAGGTCAAGGCTTTAAGTCGGTATATGTAGATTCACCGGACACAAAACCAACTGCCTCAAAACGCAATCGTAGCGTGCTTAGCCCTGCAGTTTTCTTGACGTCCGAGTGACTAACCACTTAAGGCCACCTTTGATTCCTGAGGAACTGCTCCCATGGGCCTAATTGCCGCCTGACTGTATCATTCGTTGATATCGCATTATACCTTGCCCAAATTAAGACTTCTTTAATCGCTTGGTACATGCTGTACTAGCCAGGTAGGCAAAAATAAATATTTCTTTTTAATGAATCAAAATCCCTGCGGGTCTAACATTACCGTCTAGTTTGGAGCCGTTTATTTTCAAAGCGTAACACCGGTTAGTATAATCGATGATCGCCACGTCCTCCGATTGCCATTTCGTTCTTTAGCAAAGACACTTTTTTCGAGTGACCTGCCTAAAGTGATTTCCACTGAGACATAGCTGAGAATCGGATGACTATTTAAACGCCAGTTGCTTACTAAAGTTATATACCCGAAGAATTGATCCTGCCTAATTTTTTGCAACTTCTCTGTGCTATTTTGGTGAGTTGCCTCGTCCTTTGCTAGCCACCAAATTCTCTAATCCATCTGGTGATATTTATCGTTGGTGGGGCTGGGGATATTTATCCCTGCCGGGATTTTATATTTTTTAGTGCAGAATTTCTTAGTACCGTCTTAGATATGTTGATTCCTAGTATACACTTGTTCCACCTTGCAAAAATTAGGACGCATTCTGCATTACTTCCTTAATTGTGAGGAGTTTAGCAGAGACTATGATCAACATTTTATCAACGTACGCGATCACCCCTACATCTTTAAAAGAAAAAGTTTAAAAATTCCTCACTGGAAGTTTTCAATATGAAGTACTCGAGACCTCTTTCATTTTCTCACAGCAAAGTCCTCCTTGTGCCCTCCTATATTTCTCACTATACATTATCAAACCAGTCTCGTTTCTACTTCCTTCTAGGGTTTATTGTATGGCAAATAGGATTAGAGGATCGATTGCAAGCGTTTGTAATAGTATATCTTCCATACAATCCAGATCTTGAACTGGAGGCCCTGTGGCCAAAGGAAATAGAATTATCTATCCCAAAAATGTAAAATATATACAAATTACTAATCAAATTAATTTACAATCCGCAGTCAACCATTTTTACAAAATCATTTTACATAAATTTTAATTTTATTTGGCAATAAAATCAAATAAATTCTCGTTAGTACAATATTCACACAGTAAGGATGTCATTTTAACCTATACAGGAATTAAAATAAAAAATTGTATTATAAAATCAATTGAAAATAGGAAAATTCCTTTTACTTGATATTTATTGTATATATGGCTGAGAAAAAAATAAATAAAAGTGCGGGAAAAATAAATTTGTATATTATATTGTTTTCCGTATTCGACGAGATAACAACAAAGATGAAAAAGGTATTTCATTATTTTTCGATGTGATCCGGAAAAATGTTTTCCAATGTATCCGATATCCTTTTATAAACGCCTTGTTTTTTTTCTCACCCATTATTTTAGATAAAATAAAATAAAAAGTGTTTTGTTTCTTATTACGGTAAGAAATTATGGAAGGGTATTAAGAACATCAATTTTCCGATACTATATCGAAATTGTATTTATTGAGAGGACTGTGTATACGTTTATCGATATACGTATGTATACGAACGAAAAACAATAAACATTTATTTGATTCGATATTGTATCACACGACATATTATATCGAAGGATAAGAAAAACGGGAAAATAATTTTAAAATGTATGTTGTTGTGTTCTAAAATATCGTATCTACATATCCTTATAGAAGAATATATATATATATATATATATATATATATATATATATATATATATATATATATATATATATATATATATATATATATATATATATTATATATATATATATATATATATATATATATATATATATATATATATATACCTTTTATTGTATTCAATAAAACCAATCGATGTCAACAAATTTAAATAGGAGGCAATAAAGGAAATAAAAGGAATTTTCGCCTTATACAACATATACACATAATATACGGATAAAATTGGCGTGAAATATATTAAAATAGTTGGAATTTTATAATATTGAAAAATCTAAACATTTGAGTTCTAATATTTAACATCCTTTTTGTATTTATTTTTATTTTACTTTTCTCGATTAAATTTTCAAATAAAAATAAAAAAAAACTGGGTGAATATCATTATACTGGCGCACGACGATAATAGAAAATGTGTCCATTGGTAAATCACCTCAGAATAGTTTAAACGATTGTTTGCTTTTATATACGATTTTAGATAGCAATGTTCAATTCAAATCAATTATGTATTTATATATATATATATATATATATATATATATATATATATATATATATATATATATATATATATTTATATTTATATATAAATATATATATATATATATATATATATATATATATATATATATATATATATATATATATATATATATATTTTAATGTCATAATGTAATGATAGAGCCACATTGTCATCAATATTTACTTTACAGTACATAATATTCGATTTCAATATAATATTGCAAATTATTTTTATCAACTGTCACTATTTATGAATTATTTTTCATCATTTATATAAACATAATTGAATTCCCTTCCCGCGATTGCTCTGCTTTTCAATAAGCTTTGTTAGATTCAAGTTTGTTTTTCCAAAAGCTAAGGTTGAAAAACTAAATTCATTTGAAAATTCAATAAAAATGCTTAATTCAAAGAAAAGTATGCATCTTACCTTGGTGCAGACAATTTTTTTTTTTTTTTAAACAAACTATTCTTTTATTACTTAACAATTTGATCCCGGATGTATTTAATTTCTCTTATACTTAACGAACAAAATATTTCCCTAAAAAAGTTTGTAATACTTTAAATAATGTTAATTACAGTTTATTCCTCGTCTATCACTCGAATGAAAAACATTTTTGATTTTCTAACTAATTTTTTCCCTTGCGCGTATAAACAAAACTTCCTGAGACTTCCGTTAATCTCCGTACAATGTAAATTTCCGCATTTTCTTATATCGTATACATTATTGTAATATTGAAACAACAAAACAGAAAAATAAACAACGCCAACGAATCAATAAAAATCAAGGAACAATTTTTAAAATAACAACACAGGAAATTTTGCAGAGTGGGAGAAAATTTTTTAATTAATTTTTTTTTTTTTATCTAAAATGACAAAAATCACTATACAAAAATTCCAGAAAGTACAAATTTATAGTAATTAGTGTTATAATAATCATTTTTATGTACCTTTTTAATTAAGATGATAATCATTATAAATATTTTCTCAAGGAAAAACTTTTTTTTTTTTCGGAAAATAATATTCTCTCTAACCCTTTGATGTTAAATGTTGAGAATTTTTTTGTGGAATTTAGGGTTTTTCATCGGATATTGAAAGGTACTTATGTAAGAGAATTTTGAAAAAAGTTTTAATTGTTTTATGAATTAATTATTGTGCTTTTAACGGAAAATAATGAAATGATTGATAAATAAATAAAGTAATTGGATTTTCTTTGGCAATCCGAATATTTAATTTGTGGTACGTGCGGTGTATTTAATCCAATTGTGTGGTGTTGTGTATGATTATGCGGCAAAATGTATAGTTGCGACCAAATCACGTTTTTTTTTGTTATTTTGATACAAACTAAAACTAACTCTTTAACTCTTGGTAATAATTTAGACTTTTAACAAAAGCACAACAAAACTGCTATACATACCAAAATACAAAAAATACTGTTCATGTACGTAGACAAAATATATATATATATATATATATATATATATATATATACATATATATATATATATATATATATATATATATATATATATATATATATATATATTTTATATATATATATATATATATATATATATATATATATATATATATATATATATATATATATATATATCCCCAAAAGTGTTATTTGAATTGCGTGAATAAATTTTGTGATATATTCGAAGGGAATATACAGTTTTATTTACATATATAAAAAATATATGTGTGCATGTTAAATATATGTCACTAAAATTGTAATTAAAATTAAAAAATATTGTTCTAATCTTTCAATAATTTATCCTCGTCGCTGATGTTGTTCTACTCTCACAGCACCATCACACTAAATATTATTCAAAACCATATCATCTATCGTTTCAGTATATATGCGTCTAAAAACTAAAGGCATATAAAATGTACATAACCTCCTAAAAACTATATTTGTATATATCACACACAAAATACTATTCTAGTATAATAAAAACTATTCATATCGTAACTATTTTTATTGTATTATAATTTAAAAGTTTATCAGGTTTTAACTATAAAAATGTGTTTTTTTTTTTGGTGCTGTGTCTCTGTTTTATTTTATTATTTCTAGCCGATGTAAAAACTATTTCATAGGACATTTTTAACGGTTTTGTCCTGTCTATAAATTAACAAAAATATAAACGAAAAATGGTTCTTGTTTTGGTGGATTTCGATATAATAGCGTGCGGCATTGAGATGTGGAAAATTTGAATTTTTTTTTTGCACTGGTGTGACAATATACAATTAAAAAATATGTATACAGTGGCGATAAATGTATATATGGGGTTTTTCTCAAATCTCAAGTTAAACTAAATTTTGAATAGGTTAAATGATGTAACATTTTAAAAAGTATAACGATATTTTACAAAAAACGAGTACAATTCGGATAATCAACTCGATAAGTGAGAGTGAGGCTACTAAGCACATATCTAAAAATAGCATACTGGTTCATAATTAATTAATTAATATTCAGCTTTAACATGCAGCAGGTTTGCTAGTATGCGCTGGTCGTCTACAAAAAAAATATTAAAAACTTTTAATTACATTTTCTGTGCAAATTAAATCAAAGCTAAACCCAGCTTTTCTTATTAAATCGATTTCCATAAATTTTCCAGTTCGTTTTTTGTAACTTTTTGCTTTAATTGGTTTACGTTGATTGAGTAATAAAGAAATTATAAATTCGAAGTATTATTTGCATATTATAAATATATATTATACGAAATTCATGAAGGCGTAAGGAAAATCGACGCGGTCATGGTTCGTCTTTTATATTAAATTAATTTTTGAACTTGTTCATACAGATACGATGTGTAACCATATAAATCATTATATATATATATGTGGTATAAACAAAATAAAATTTATATTGTTGATTGTATATTGTATGTCAACAAAGTGAGAAAAATATATTTTACAGGATGAAAATAGTGTTTTGACATTTTGACGTGAAAATTGTATAATAGCTAAAATGTGTTATAGAAAAAGTTTTACCATACACATTGATATACTTGGCAACATAACTGTCAAATTGTAAAAAAAAGAAATCGTTATATTATTTAAATTAAAGATTATTTATGATATATAGGACAATTAAATAGAACGCATACGCTTAAGGCATACAAATTATATGCTGATCAATTAGAGATCAAGCATAATCTTCATGAACTTACATTATATGATTGAAGTATATTTTTACATATAAAATAATAAAAATGTTAGTCAAAAAGAAGATCAAAGTGAAAATATAAAATAATTTTCTCGATTTATTTTTCCGTTTTACAAAAAAATAAAAAGAAATTTTCTCGTTTTTGATTTGCAAAATCATTGATATATTTTTATTAGCAAAATATTTTTTTTGCATAATTTTATTCAAATCGTGACTATACACGATAAAAATATTACATATTGTTAGTAAACGCGAATACAATATCGCATCACATTGTATGATATATTTTGGAAAGATTCATTCATTCTAATGCTTTTTTAAAATCGTTATCTTCCCGTATTTCACAAAACACAATTAAATTCTAAATATTATATATAAGTATATGAATATACATCATTATATATATATATATATATATATATATATATATATATATATATATATATATATATATATATATATATATATATATATTTATATATATATATATATATATATATATATATATATATATATATATATATATATATATATATATACATGCATATTTAATTAACTGAATTACAAAAGTTCTGCATAAATATCTTGAAACCACATTACGCAAGAAAATGTTACTTCTTTTATCTCTATATACGAAAATTAAATTCTACTTCATTTATTTTAATTTTATCACAATTAATTAACTTTAGAGCTAAACATAATACAATAACAATATATAATACATAGTTTTGAAAAATTCATATATAATACAAAAAACGGAAACTTCTTTTTACAATTTCGGAAAATTACAAAAATATAGTTATAAGACTATATATTTAAACAAAAAACAATGACTAAAGTTTATATAAGTTGAAAAAGTAATTTGCATATTTAAAACTTATCACCTGTGTCTTTAAGGTATTATATATATATATATATATATATATATATATATATATATATATATATTTATTGATATATATATATATATATATATATATATATATATATATATATATATATATTTATATATATATATATATATATATATATATATATATATATATATATATATATAAATATTATATATATATATATATATATATATATATATATATATATATATATATATATATATATATATATATATATATATATGTATATATACAATTTTCGGAACAGTTTGTGTTTTACTCGTTAGAGAAAAGTGCTGTTTAAAAAGTGACAGTGATCGATTATCGTGACACGAGTAAGCCATTTGCAACTATCAATGCTCATAGCCAAAAGGGAACCACACGAGTTATCCGACTCTACAAATATCGGCTGGCTTCAAAAGTAAAGAAACTGTGGTGAAAATTTTGACTTAACGGTTTACAATTATAAACGTTTACCCGCTAAACAGGATTAATACGTCTCATCCTGAAATAACCCAAAAGACACACGACATACTCTGAGTGTACCCATCTGGCAGGATACTTTAAAAAAATCTCTAAAGAAACAATTATACTTATAATTTTAACGTTAGTTTATTCCAACAATTATTAATAAAAAATCAAATAGAGTGAAAAAAAAACTTAATAATAGTAATAATAATAAATAATAGTGTAAAAATATAAAACTAGCACTTCGACCAATTATTAGACCAAATAAAACAATTAACTAGAGCTATCAACGCTCAAAAAGAATTATCCAAGAAATTTGAAAGAAAGTTGACCCAACTTAGCATAAGACTTAGCAGATATCAGCAGACTTCTAGATTGCATAAAGGAACTACAAACATTTGATGGCAATCATACGCAATATATTTCATGGATACACTACGTATGGCAAATATATTAAAAGTTTATGAGTCATTTTTAGTGATGACTAGATGACTATTAAAAAATGATTATCTCTTCGTTATGCAGACAAAAGAAACCTTAGAACGTTGGAACACCAACTAAGTTGCATTTCCCAAAAAAATATGAGTATTGACGAATTCTACGCGAATATTAATTGTTAATAAGTTTAAAACTATCCAAGTCCTCATCAAAACCTATAGAAATTGAGCACTAGATGTGTTCATTAGAGGGTTAAACGGCAAATTATCTAACACTAAACATAAAAATACCACTCAAAGAAAAGCAGCCATCGCAGTTAAATAACATCGAAATTCGAGATAATCATCTTTCTCACGAACTAAACAAAAACACCATTTTTTTTTTTATTGATTGACTTAGAATGTGCAGCCAAGCAAGCCATAGGCTATAATAAATTGGATTAGTTTTTTCCTGACAATTACAAGTTAATTAATTCATCCCATTGCTAAACTATAAAATTTAGAAAGCAAAACTATTCAAATATAACAATGAACCAATTTATAAACACTTTAATTGACACAAAACTTTAAAATTAATATAAATTAGATTTTACAAAAATTGACTAAACATTACAAGTCAATTGAAATAACCGTTTTATGACAAATACGTCATATCATCGCCGAAAATCTAATTAATATACACTTTATTTGACACAAAACTTTTTAATATCAAACAAAAACTCCAAATAGTTTTGTCATAAAATTCAAGACATTATTTGGACTGGTTAACAATCTTGAAACTATCGACACCGACGTAAAAGCAGAGATCAAGATAATCACGGAACAACTCATTTATACAAAATTATATACTTATTCAGTAAGCATGAGGCATGAGGCAACCCGATGGGATAAGGCCCGTTAAGTTTATAAGGCCCTCCAGAACCCTTTACAACTCTCCAATAAGGGAAGTGGAAAAAAGTTAAAAGCTTCAGGCATTAAGAACTACAGGATGGTCATCCATTTAAAAGACTGAAAACAATAACAACATCAGATGCGTACCCGATTCCCGATATATATAATACACTAGCAAGGCTAGTGCAAACCTAGGAAATTCAAAATATTTTTTTACAATTTACCTCATTTCCGGATTTCATCAAATCAAGATGAAAGAAGCGGATATACCTAAAATATCATTTCCACGAAGAACGGGAAATATGAATTTTTAAGTAAGACTTCCTAAATACCGAAGGAGAACACAAATGTCAACGTGGAAAAAATATTTTCAAAATTGGAAAAGGCCAACCAAGGCATTAAAACTGCTATTAAAAATATTAAGAGCCCCGAAAACGATTTGAAATCATTTCTTAGACTTACTTCCTACTTTAGGCGATTTTAAACGCACAAAACCTCTGACGAATTTGATCAGAAAGGAAAATGCCCAAATGAAAGCTAATCAATCAAAAAGGTTAAAATCACCTTGAATGAGAAAGAAGTTCAAGCTTTTCAGCACATTAAAGATTTACTATCATCAACTGAAATACTTATTTTGCCTTACTTCGAGAAGCCATTCATACTAACAAAGGATGCTACTGATACCACAATTGGCGTAACATTATCGCAGCGTGAAATTGACATTCATCTTTAGGTCCATAAATTCATCTTTAGGTCATTAAATAAAACGGAAGAAAATTATTCCGTTAATGAGAAGGAGATGATGGCCAACATATGGGCTTGGAACAGCGTACGGAATTATCTTTACGGTGCAAAAAACGTTAAAATTTTCACGGATCATCAGCCCTTGAAATTCTCGTGATGGACAATGAATCAAGTTTCATAAGTCATGTGATATCAGACTACATCAAAACACTCGGCATACAAATTCACCTAACACCAACTCAAAAAAGTGGAAGTAAACAGAACACTGTGGAGAGAGTCCACTCAACCATTATAGAGATAAAATGCCTACTAAATGAATATAAAGATTTTTACACAAAGGAATTAACCAACATTGTTGCAGATCGATATAATAATTCATTGGAAACTTTCATAACATTCATTCATCGGAAAAAAACCTATAGCGATATATTTTTTGCTCGCACCAACTATCAAAATCTATTAAACTATAGGGACAAAGTAAACGAAGATGTAATACAACGAATCCAAACCTCTCAAGAAACAAAGCTAAAACAAAGAGAAAACCCAAAGAAAACTGAACTCAAAACATATACGAAATTAAGGATACGATTTATGTCGTAATAAACTAAAAAGAGGTCATCAACTGCCAACCTGGAATCCACCCAATTACATTGGGATTTTGATCCACGGAGCGTGAATCTTTAAAAGGGGAAGAGTTAACATGTCTAGCGAACGAGCATCCGGTTTAATTATAATTACCAACCCAGACGTGCTAAATCAGCTAAATTCTCAAACGGATATTCACTTTTCAAAATTCGAGCATCATTACTAAGTTGGAAATCCGACGATTCATCGCATAACATATTCAAATATAATTTTATAGGTATTGTCATTATCAAAGCAAACACATCACACAAGTGTTTAATTTTATTTTTGTAAATTTAATTAATCCAACGTTTGGATAAACAAACAAATATATTAATCAATCCACGACACATCTAAGGTTGAAACTACACATCAAAATATCTACCAAAATATCAAAAAACTCGGTGGAAAATTATTATTTTTAAATTACTGTTAAAGAAAAATTGTCTATTGAAACAAAATAATATTAATAAGAAAAACAATTAAAATGTATTACTCATTTTTTTTTTTAAATTTTACTTTTCATAAATAAGAAAATTAATCAAAATTATTTTTATTTTGTTTTGAAAAACAAAAAAAAAAATCTTTCTTCAACTCTGTACCAAATGTAAATTAAAGAATAGAGTTAATTGTTTAAGATTTTTTTTTTAATTGATTGAAGATGCAAGAACTTTGATTAATTGGTTAGTTTCGATGCAACATGCTGCATCTCTATGTTTTTATGTAAATATATAAATAAAATAAATAATTTATAATGTATAAATAAAGTGTTTTATGCAGCGTTAATATTTTTTAATTAAAGCATAAGTGTTATTTAATTTTTAAATTAACTTTATTGCAGGGTGATGAAATATCCTCGCCGCGGATAATTTATAATTTTTAATTCTATAATATAAAATGTTTAACATCCCTGAATATATACCATAATATGAATCGTTATGCGTTTCAACAAATATATGTTGACTGGTCTTAAATTTATATAATAAGACAGAGAAAATATCATTTTAAATTGATGGCTTCTTTCAACATGAGTGTCATTGGAAATTAATAATAAAAATTTAAAAAAAGGTTAAAATCATAATACATATATACAATGTATTGTAATATAATTTATTAGACACAAGCAGATAATGATGTTACTTGAAACAGTGCGCCTATATAGCTGGAGTGTTGAGTCATTTCACTATAAATAGTATAATGTTTAAACATAATTTTGCATTCACACAGAAGACATAATTAATCATAACATCCTATAAAATACATACACAAGTACATATAAAGTAATTACCTCCTCTAGTTTATTTTTTTTTTATTTTTATTTTCAATTTTCCATATATTATTTAAATTATTATTCGAAACTTTTCCCATCAAACAAGACGAGCTTGTTTACCAAACATGTAAACGAGTAAACGAATCTCACATCCTTTTTTTTACCATATACTCATAGATAAATAAAATAAAACAAAAACAAAAAATAAAAATAAATATCCATAGTGAAAATTAAAAACTTAAAAAATGAAAAATGATGAAAATATTTTTTCATTTACCGTAAATTAGTTTGTTGCTGTTTACTTGCTGGTTTGGTTAAACGTGCAGATATGTTCGTACATACGAAAAAAAAACCTGACATAAAATGTTGTTCAAATTAAATTTGTTGAAAAAAAATAAAAAAAAAGTTGAAAATAGTAGAAAAGTTTTTTAATTACCATTTCCTACACGAGTACACGACCAAAGTATCAGACAAGTTTATCTTTTTTATGGTCTTTTTTTAAAAAATTGGCAATATAGCCTAATACCCTAAATTTTGGTAATGCATAACATCGCGTAAAATCAACATTTGTGGTCTTTAAATTATTAAACTAACGATCAATTTATCATTTGGCACCAATTGTATGATTTACGCAATTACAAATACGTGGAAACTCCTTCGAATTAAAACACTTTCGTTTGATCGGAACAACAAACAATTATTTAATTTTGTATTGTAACACAATAAGTAGGGCATCACTTTAAAACGCAAAGCTAAATAAATTTAACAGCTGACTATCTACTAATAACTTAATAAAAGCAATATCACGTAATTTCACGTCGGAAAATCAAATTATCACACAAACAAAAAAATAAAAAAATAAAAAATTGACCACTAAAAATAGAAACTTGTAGAAGGCGCAATTTTCATTCATAAAAATATAATACATTTTTTTTTCGTTTTTTTAACGAAAACTTAAACCTATAGCGTGGGCAGAAACATGAAAATTTATTAAAAATAACAATTTTTTTTTAATTAAAGATTAAAAAGTATAAAGAAGCGCCTTACCTTAAATGATTAAACCACTAGTTAAACAAATTTGTATATATAATTTGTATATATACAATTTTCTTTACGAAAAAAATTATTTCCCCAATTTATGTTCAATTTAACAGAAACGCCTTTAATTAAAATTCTTAATTGGTTTACCTTAAAATAGTAAATTTTAGTATTTTAATCAAAATGAATAAAAACAAAAACAACAACAATAACCAAAATTGATTTAATTGTGTTTTTGATTAGTGGTGAATATGTTCACCACGCTTTGTGTCTTCACTATGTAAAGCACAATAGATGGCAGTAGTGTGTTGATATTTAATTTTTCCATATAAAATCTGTTGAAATTAAATTTGGGATGTAACTACTAAAATTTGAAACAAGTGTTTGTATCTCAATCCAAGATATCAACGATATATTGTTTCACCTTTAAAAATGGTTTACTCTATAACTATAGTACAAAATATTATATTTTAAACAGGTGATGTATTTTGTTGAGCATGATGCTGTAAACTAATATTTTTGAACCTTTTCTAAGAAGTTATCTATATACTCTTCCCTTGAATATCTATTGATTTTTAAATAATTTGCTACATTAATTATGAGGGCTATTCCAAATGGTTTCAATCGAAAATATTAAATTTGACGTATGATGAATCAACCAGAGCAGAGGATCCCCTCGAAAATACAGATTTACGGTTTTTGATTGTGTGTTTTAATACCCTTGAAGTAATTGCCGTACATATTTTTTCTATTTCAAAATATTGTAATTAATTAGTGTAACGTATAGATGTATAATGCACTCATATCCAGCTCTCATGCTTTAAACGGAATCACATTTATTTTATGAAATTATTTTATATATCTAAATATTTTTATTGTATTAATTTTAATGTTTAGAACGGTAGACCAGGTGGTTAGATGAATAATATAAGCTAAAATATATAAGGATGCGTACAATCGGCAACCAAAATGCGTATATGTTTTATATCAATCAAATAGATCATTAATTTACTTCAGATCATAAAAAAATTAATTAGAACTGACATCAATTATGATACTGAAATATTCAAGAATTTTAATGACATAAAAAAATGTATTTTAATTGTATGTTGTGTATGAGTATTATTATGTTTAATGTTTGTGTATTTTAAGTGGATGATATCAGTATAGTATTTAAAAATATAATATATATAACATACTTGAATTTAAAGAATTTTTTTTTACAATATAAAAGAAATTAAAAATCGCGCAATTTAATTCGTGTCTTTATTATATATACATACTTCATATATTCTTATATTTTATATACACATTCAAGCACTGTTAGAATTAGAAATAGATATAGTTAACACTTGCGTTTGCGATTTAAATAAGATTAGAATTAGTTTAAATAATTTTATGTGATATAATTTTACTGAAACGTTTGGTTTTATAGACACTATAGGTGCCTTCTAAAATCATGGTTAGAATTAGAAGTCAATATCTGCTCTATATAGTATATAGACAGACACAATAAAAATAATGAACAATTTGTATCTACAAAATGGCGTACTTTGCAATTGGTGAGGTCTTTTTTACTTCAATGATGAAATGCGAACTTAAAAGTATTATTTTTCAATAATATTAGGAATAATCATGGATACACGCCTTAGGTGTAACCAATGATATTGTTACAAACATTTTTAATTTAGTTTAAATTCAACTTATTTCAATTTATATCAAATAATGTAAAAATTAGAAAGTATGTAATTTAAACATAATATTTAAATTCACTGATTAAAAAATTACATATTAAGAAAAAGACATATATAAATCCCTACATTACTAACCTAAGGATGTAATCGACCCAATTTGAATTAACGTTGGGAAAGTTTACTGATTGTGCGGATATTTTTAGGTATTTATTGATGTTATACCAACGTTATTCAATGTTTTTATTTAAATTTGCTTTAAAGTTAATTTACTTTAAAGTTAAGCGCCGCCTAGTTAATTTGTTAACGTATGTTTAATTTAACACTTGCTTTTTGAATGTATAAAAATGTGGAGCAATTAAATCACATCTTAAAATTTGTGTCAAAAAGTTATGTGCAGTTATCAAAAAGAGCAGGAAAGGCTACGAACAATTCTAGCAGAGTTAGATAGCGAGGAATCTTCTCTGTTGGGGGAGAAGCTGAAAACGAAGATGATTTAGAAATAAAAAGTGGCCATGAACCGACACAGAACAAGAAATAGATTCGGCTGATGAAAGTTTAATAAATGAATCTGATGATCATTATATTGGGAAAGTTGGAACCATTTGGAAAAAAAACATTTTATTCAAAAAAGATCACGAGCAGAAAATATATTTAAGGTTCTACCAAGTTTAACAAACCTTTCCGAAAATGTGAAAACTCCACAAGAAAGTTGGAATCTCTCAGATCGTGGAATTTACCAACATTTATATAACGAAGCAACAAATAAACTATAAAAAAAATTGTGAATAGATTAACACAACATTTACAAGGTGCTGGTCGGAATATAACAACGAATAACTGGTTCACTTCACATTTCAGTTGCCTAACTTGCTGTAGTATAAGGCAGAAGTTTTCATTACACTAAATGAGCTCAAACAACAGATCCGATGCCGATAAGAGCAACATTTTCTTCCCATAATAGTTGAGAATAAATTAAAACTAGCAGAAGAAAGCCACCCACAAATAAGGAACAAATTTATGAAAGAAGTACAAACATTTTATGATTGTTGTATTGTTTTATGATTATATGATTTTAACAACCTCAGCATTTCCCAATGGACTATATCACCGAGAACACGATTAAGTGGGATGTGGTGGAAACCATAAAATTTTTAAACTGAAGAAATAAGGCAAAAATGGAATAAAGAAGAAATAGGTCCTGGTAATCTTTGGCTGCATGTATTCGCTCATTTTTAAATTAAAAAAACTGAAATCTGTAGGTTAAAACCGCCTTATTTTTCACTATTAATGCTTGTATGAGGGGAGTTTTTATTATTAGTAAATGTAAATGACTTCTAGAATTTGGAAACTTCACCCCCTGTTGGAGTGCAGAATCCATGGGACGGACCATCGTCTATGTCAGCTGGCTGGGGCAATGCAATGTGCAGATGGATTTAAAATCGAACCTGTATTTGTGCGTCCTAAAAATTAAACGCGAAAGAGTTGTGAAAGCACAAAAAAAAATTTATGACGATGAGACTGTAATAAATAGCATTAGTTTCTGCTTGCATCCTAGGTGATGAAATCCTAGGTGATGAATCAAAATCCTAAAGTGCCTAAAAGAAAGGGGCGTTAAAAGAAATACAACGCCTAAGGAAAACAGAAGGAATCTGTTCTAAGTAAGATAAACAGTGTAAGACGAATAAAGTGTCAAAACTGTACACAGACGGCTTTGTGAAGCGAATTTCCAGCAAAAATAATTCTTTTAAAGATTATATGTATATGAATAAATTAATTAAACAAAAAACAAAAAAGTACATCCTAACAGGGCCATACCAAGTACCAAACAACGAGTATCATCGTCCCAATACACCATCTTAAATGCGTATCGAGCCAAATAGCGATTCCGCAAACTCCACAACGAACGGCCACTGGTAGCTGTTGTGTGGTGTGCCCGGTGAAGAAGGGCACTACCACACCACAGCCGCCAGCTACCGTGCGCTGTGGAGTTTGCGGAATCGCTATCGACTCGATATGCTCAAGATGGATTTGAAACGATGATTCGATGATTTAATACTAGTATTGCCTGCAGTCTGCACTGAAATACGTACAATTTTTGTTCTATATATATTTAACAAGAGTGCATTTGTAGTTCTAGCGAATTACAAAAAATCACCATAAAAAAATGAAAAAAAAAAATGTATAACTTTCACATGAATACAAAATAAAATACTACATTATTAATACTTACTACCACAGAAAAAGATACGCAAATCGAAACGCAATATATATCACTATATGCGATTAGGTAAACAAAATAACAAAACAAAAATAATTGTAGATGAACGTAAAAATTACAATTGCATTTAAATTTGGCCTTGGACAAGACGATTTGTATGAAAAATTGATATAGTACACCTATCCCTCGCTTAACGAAAACTCTAATTAAATTTCAACGAAATTTCGCTAATTAATTTCAAAATTAAACCAACATTTTGGTTTACGTAATAAAATGTCGATTTACGAAATTATTTTACATAAATATTTTACCTTTTTGAATTTCATTTTACGAAATTTCGTTTTACGAAATTTTAATTTACAAACTTTTTGTGAACGAATTAATTTCGTTAAACGAGGGATAGGTGTAAAAGCATATTATCATCACCAAAAAAAACAGGTTATTATGAAAAAAAAATCAACAATTGTATATATATACGCAATAGTGTTGGTTTAGAAAATAATAATAAAATTATCAACCATATCATCGTAACAGCTAAGTGTATTAAAATGCAGAACTGGTTTCCACACAATATGAATATTATGATCGAGTAATGTACACCATTATGTTAGAAGTCTAAACACTTGTACACGATATAAAAGTGATTACAGGTAAATGAAAACTTGTATCGGTCATTGTAGATGTATATGTTGTAAATCTAATATTTTTTGATAAATATTTTTCAGTCTTCTGTTTGGTCGTGTGGCGAATGGTGACCAAAATTAATTATTCTGATAATTTGTATGTATAAAATAATTTAATTTGCAAACGAGTTTTTTTTGTAGCATTTTCCATATTTTAGAATTTATTTTCAATATGAGACTTGTAAGAAGAGTTTTCCCTTATCAATTAAAAAGGGGTATTGTTAAACTATTATTTAAGAAATGGTACAATAAAATAAATTAAAAATAAGAGAACATTTTTGCGCTGGGAGGCTGTGACATGTTCCATCAAAGCAGAATTCAGCGAAAGACCTGGAAAGGAGTTCGTAGATAACGACTTATGATGGAGTGGCCCACCATCGTTGAAAAAGACTGAACTACGATGACCCGATCAATGTGTAAATCCACGAGCCATGAGAAGAATAAGCAAAACCAACCTACCCGTTATTGGCGTGCCAATAAGAAGGCGTTAATAAAGATAATGCACCTGGCCACCCTATAAATTTAATGCATCCGAATGTCAAATAAAATAATTTCTATACCGCCTAATACCACAGCACCCATTTTCTTAAATCTTATAATAACCGTTAAAAGTTTTAACTAATTAAGGATAAAATGGGGTGGAATCCAAATGTAACAGTGCCTCAATTGTGGAAAAATTTTACTGCCATGTTATTGCGTACTACCAAAAATTATGCTCTGACGTAATTTTAGAAGAACACGCCATATAGTAACATTAGAAACATAATTTCATCACATATTAAACGTAGTCCACAATTGGTGGAGATAGATTTAATTATATGGGTAAAGCTCGACATTCAAGAATTAATTGATGGAGCTCTCGATTTAAGTAAAGAAGATCTGGCTTGAATTATAAATGACGATGCCCCAAATACGCATATCGATGAACCAGAATTAATACCTGAAAACAAATTAAAATAATGATAAAGGATAGAATAAATATATTGAATGTAAAATTCAAGTCATCATCATAAAAATGAAACCGGCAATCATGAAAGATCATTTATAAAAATAGAAAAAACCAAGTATAAAGTTTTGGGGTACTTCGGCAAGTACGTCTCCAATAGTTGACCGTATATCAACACACGGCACGAACTTCTTAGGGTTGCTGAAATAAGTGTGCAATAGGTTGCTTTTAAAAATTCCAAGAGAACTAAAACTGAAAATGAGTTCCTTTTATCTAACATAGCAGATAAATCATCAATAATATGTAGTAGTGCTGAGGTAGTACTAAATATTTGAATCCCGATTAAAACTTACATAAAAAGTCAAACTTTTAGAGATGTTCAGAGGAAAATTCTTTTATTGGGAAATTATTGAGGATTCCCCTTTCCATAAATTTGGAAATACTTATTTTGTCAATATGGTTGATGATAAAAGTGATGCATGGTAGAAAAAGGTGAAATATTTATAATCAATTGTAACGCCATAACTTGGGAGCAGACAAAAGAAGCATATTCCAGAAAAGATCGTACAAAAGTCAAATATAATGCCTTAAGACATTTCGTCTTAACTTGAAGCACTTGACAGGAGTAGCACGAAAATACCAGGAAAAAAAATCAGAAATCTTCACAAACTATACCAACGTTCTGAAAGATAAGACGTTAATTCATCTGCGGGAGATACTGACAATGCAAGTTCTCTAACTTGATGAGAATGGCGTGATCAATTTTATCGAAAGCTTTGGCAAAATCAGTATATAGTTTACATTGAGCTGACGTTATAATTAATAAATATATCGTAACAAAATGTAACCAAATTAGTGATCGTCGATCTACCAGTAAAAACCCCATGTTGAGCTGGAGAAACGATAGATTCAAAAAGTTTTGGTAAGACCGACAAAAGTTCAATCCAACGGTAATTCGCTACATTATTTCTGCTTCTGAAGACTGAAGTCTTCCAAGGATCCAAAGAATACGGAAAAACACCACTCCACATTGTTTCATTAAATAGTAAGGTAACATTATTAATATCAAGATTAAGTAACCGATCGCGAAACTCGTCTATACCGTAAACTTGATAAAGCTAACACTACAGTGAAAGCTATTTTGACAGAGTTGCGTAAAGTGACAAAAGATGCCGATTCAACCTAGTAAACATAATAAAACATATAATGTTAAGTATTTATACAATTTTCACGGAAATTGTTAGGAAAATATTTGGGTGTTACACAACAAATCCAATAAAATAAAAATTAAATCACGCGGTTTAGTAATATTGCAATATGTCACATATTAAAAGCTGATTTTCAATAATTTTTTTTTGTTTATTTATCGAATTTCTCGTTATTGCACGCATGTTTTCCTTATAACTGTATAAGCATATACGCACATAAAGAAAATTCTAGTCAGTGTGTGAAATACACTTTGTGGTTGATAAATTTAGGAAATAAACAAAATATAGGGATTAATATTTGACTCGAAACGATATTTGGTGTGAATGGAAATTTGTATTATAATATATAGGGTTATTGAGACAATATTTTTGATATAATAATTTTCAAAGATTTCAATTTAAAAGAATGATGTTGTACGTACACGAGAGATGACACAACCTCTTAAATATATTAAATACATGAATCATTTACCACACGGCAAAGAATTTCTTTAAAACTTAATCAGTTGAAAATGTACAATCCAAATTGATTTATTTTCTAAGACAAATGTTATGTACATATGACTATGCCACCAAACTTTTGAGGGTTGTTAGATAAATTCAACCCCTTTATATATATTATACCAGTAAAAACTACTTCAAATACATTTATCTAATCGAAAATTATAAGCGATATGTATATACAATTTTCCCAAGCCAAAACCATATACGATGAGTATAATATGTATGTTGACAGACTTGTTTCATTTCACTAAACACCACCATTTATACTTTTTATTATTATTAATATTGTTATTACGATCTATATATATATATGCTCTCATATAGTTTTGATTTTCAATATTTCTGAAATCCTTCCATATATAAATGTAATATAACCGAAGTAAATTGCGTATCCGTGTGTGTATTTGTGTGTATCTTTATTTGGAAAAATGAAAAAATATCTAAGTAATAATTGAATTAAATGATTTGCAAGAATATAGGTTTTATCACAATTTATATTCATTTGACTCATAATTAATGTTTATGCTAAATTTATTCTATCTAGAGATATATCGTAGGCCTTTTTGAAAATCATTTTCGTTTATTCACTCAGTAAATGCGGTGTTCTGACATCTGTCACATTAAGTATGGCGGTAATAGACAAGGGATAAAATAGGGTCAAATGTCAACCTCACCTGATCGCCGTGCTTCCTGCTTTAACTAAAGAGGCTCTGGCGACCTTGACACGGGGGATATCAAACCACCGAGAACCTAGTAAATCGACAGTTAAAGCATAAAACCCTTGTATCTATACAAGAGTTAAAAGTTGAAATCAACAATAACCTAAGCTCAAAAAAATTTCCTGGCTATATCATAAAAGGAAGGCTACATCATAACTATGTTCCACACTGGGCCACCATTAACACCGATACCATCGCGCAGCCAAAATTATACACCTCCAGAAGACGAGTCCAATAAAAATTCCGAATTAAAAAGCAAAATACCAACGGATCAAAGTAGCAACAGCACTATGAATCAGATAATTGACAGGCACGAAGAGTTTTGTGTCGAGACCTTAGACGAAGAGGCATTAAAAGTAGTACACATCAATGGCAATTCAAATGACCACCGCGATAGAAGAAACATCATCTCAATGAGGTAACATCCGAAATAAAGCTAAAACCTATTGAGATACCCACGTTTTAGAGACTATATGAAATGGAGTAGCTTCTCCGAAATATTCAAACGGCTGATAGACCAACATCAAAGGCTATCAGATACGCACAAAATCAATTATCTCAAAAATCATCTTAGCGGAGCAGATGGCAAACTGATATGTCACTTGGAATCAACCGTTGATAACTAGAACACAGCCTGGCGTATCTTAAATAATAGACACAACAACAAACTGTTGATTATAACAACCTACCTAAATACGCCGTTAAACCAACCATCAATTAATACAGAATCGTCAGCCGCAATTAGGAATTTGCACGATAAAACAAATGAATACATGCATGCAATCAGAAACCTTTGCGGCCATAACCCTAAAAGAGATTTGTGTCTTTTGCCAGAATAACCACACACTAGACCAATGTGCAAGGTTTAAGCAGTTGTCGACAACAGATAAAAATCAAATAGCGGTACTACACCAGCTATGCAGAAGATGTTTGTCATCAACCGATGACAAACATCTTCATGTGCAATTTGTAATGGGATACATCACACCATTCTGCATACAGCAAATAATAAAGCACAAACCACAAGCACAAGTAAAGTAAAAAACGTGAAACTGGTTACAAACGTAAATCGTGATAAAGAACACGTGTTGTGTAGCAACAGCAATGGTCAAAACCACTAACTCAAATGGAAGCTGTGCCACGTTAAGAGTCCCGATAGACCCAGGATCACAGGCAACTTTCATTACCGGGGAAGCAGTTCAAAAACTGAAGCTGATAGGGCAGAAAGTATTTACCAAAATTTCTAGGGTTGGAAGTCACAACATTGGAGAGGTAAAGAAAATACTGACCCCCAAAATCCAACCTATCACAACATCCGAATTCGAGTTGCACTTAGATGCTCTAGTGTTTCAAAAACTCACGAAACTGCTACCAGAACAGCAGATACAAACAGAAAGCTGGGAGCATATTAACAACTTAGAGCATGCAGATACAAATTATAATACACCAGGCCCCATAGATATGTTGCTTGGAGCGGATTATTATCCAAAGCCCAGAACACACAATGGCACAAAAAAACGGAGTTAGGATGGATCGTGTTCGGAAAATTCAAAAGTTCAAGTGCCCAAGACCACCATATAAAAACCATGATATCATATATCGACTTAGAGAATCAGTTAAAAATTTTTTGGGAAAATGAAGAAGTCAACCTACACAGTTAAAAATCTTCTGTTTAAATGGAATAGAAGCCTTGTATTAAACTTTATACAATACAATATTCTATTATAATTTAATGCAAACCACCGATAAACAATAGTTTAATACAATACTATTAAAAAATAATGATATTGCATTAAATATTTTTGTTAAAAAATGAGTGCAGCGGTAAATCCATTATTTTACTCTTATTTTTACTCATTTTTACTCAATTTTACTCTCATCGACAGTTATCATAAGCAAAAAAAATTATAATATGTACTTTTTATATAATATGTATAGGATAGCTATATATTTTTTGTTTCGTTTCTCGATCGGTAAATTTTTATATTCTCAACTTATCCTGAATATTTCATTTATATTTGTGTAGCGTTTAGTGCAGATCTATTTTAAAATGATATTTTTTTTTTTTTTTTTTTATTTTTATTTTAATCAAGAGAAAAGTAGAGATATTTAGGTTTGTGATAAAAAATAAAATATAATATGTGGTCAACATGTGGTTAATAAAAATTAATAAAAATAGCGAGTTTAAATATAAAGATTTTGTAATTTCAGGTAAGTTGCACGTTTAATTTGTTGATTATATAGTTTTTAATATGTAATATTAGAAGTATTAGTTTTTAATATGTAATACTGGAAGTATTAGTTTTTACTGTACTAAGGTCACATGACAGTTTCTAGTAATTTTATTGGCTTATTTACTTAATAGAATTAGTATTAAAAATTTAACACTTAATATTTAATTAAAAAATAATTTATTAAATAATAATTATAAAAAATTTTGATATTATAGTTCTTACTAAATATACTAACTTAAGTTTTTTTCAAACTTCAATATTTTAGATGACATATCTCATTTTATGGATTGCGAAGAAACGTTTGTTCCAGCCGATATGTTTATAGGAATAATAAAACAATAAGAACCTACATCGTAAGATGTTATTGATTATATTAATAGAAACAAGTTGCCATTATAATAATAATTTGATTAATTTTAATTTTTAATCAAATAAAACAATAAAAATATATTATAAACAATGATATCTATTGAAAAATAAAAACCAATTTTATAAAAATACAAAACAATATTGCATTATTACTTTTAAATAGAGGCTGCATTTGAATATAATGGTTTCATCCATTATACTAATAAAATGGTGGCACCATTGAAAGTTAATAGAAACAAAAACACACATTTTAATAGACCTTGTTTTAAAAAAAACTAATGGTGTCTGTATTAAAATCTAATAATTCAAAATTGATATTTTTTAATACAACTTGCATTAAAAAAATGTAATGATTTTCTTCTATTAAAATGTAATAGAAAATTGCGTTGGACTTATATACAATAGAAGTAGTATTGTATTTTCGTAATTTTTTTTTACTGTGTAGAACGAGAATTAACCATTGATGAACAAAAGTGTGAGGAACACTTTAAAGATAACTACAAAATATTGGAAAATGGTGAATACCAACAAAATATTGGAAAATGGTCGAGCTGCCATTTAAAGACGATGAGTCGATATCGTTAAACGACCTTCTCCACACCGGGCCAACTATACAGCAACCGCCCGCAGATATATTGTTGCGCTGGATGAAGTATAAGTATGTATTCAAAGCTGACATAGAAAAAATGTTCAGACAAATACAAAGCCGTCCAGAGGCTCAAGGTTAACAGTTGATTTTGTGGAGAAATAAAAAAGGTACAATAAGTATGCATAAGTTGAAAGCTGTTACATACGAAAGTGCCGCGGTCACATATCTAGCCACAAGAGTTCTACATTAATAGGCTCAGGATGATGGCAATAGATTTCCAGCAGCGAAAAGAGCGGTCAGTGAAGATTTTTATGTGGACGACATATTATCCGGAGCGGACACGATCAACCAAACTGTCACAATGCTAGAACAATTAGGCAAGCTCTTAAGACAAGGGGGTTTCAATCTAAGAAAATGGAGCAGCAACAGCCATAAAATAATAGAAAACATAGATACTGAGCATCGAAATGAGAATGATCATACAATCGAAGGAGATACAGTCACTTTAACAGGATTCAGGGCAATTTTGCAAATTTGCCAATATGGCACATTTATCTTTTATTTTTAATTTCACATAATTTCAGACAGTTTTGCTGCTACAGCATTTATGTGCGTTATGTTTTATTATATATATATTTTACTCTATAAAAACATCTCATCTTTCGTTGTTACTTCCATGTTAGTAACTATATAAGATAATAAAAACCTTATAAATAATTAGAAGTTAGAAAACAATAAAAACTAACGCTTTTCATTTAGGCGCACTAATTTCTTAAATAAACAACGTCAGAAATAATAATATCCATATAGGGACTTAAAGATGGAATACGTCAATGAAGAAATTATAGAATACACGCGAGGAAACACATACTTCGTCTTTATCAATAAGAAAATGTCAAAATTCACTGATAAATTAAAAAATCGAGGCTAACCAATAGGTTATATATCCCACAAAAAGATAACACCATGGCAGGCGCTCCTCGGGGTAGAGAACGACTTGTCTTCTTCAGGTTGTCGTCTAGAATAATATACGAATGACAAGCTCAGGATCGCTGTAAAAAGCGTAACAATTTTCAAGAAATGTACAAGATTTAAAAATTATCTTACATCGAGTGATTAATATACGATTAAACTGAGCTACCCTAATTTTATAATGTTCACACAATATTATCTCACCTAATTAATAAGATCATAATCTCAAAAAATTATATAAATTCATCTCAAAAACTGTTGTATATAGTAAAAAAAAATCATCTACATATATACATTTATCTCATGTGAATATCAACACCTGTTTCACATATGATAGTTTCTAGTTTTAGTTTTTTTTTTTGATATTTTCTTACTATAAAGATATTATACATTTATATCACTTTAATGCAGACATTCATCTAAGAATAAAAATATTAAATAAAATAAGAACTGAGACTTTATATTGGAAAATATCGTCTTGTCGTATATCAAATTTTTACACTTGTCGGTTTGACAAAAAACATAAAATTGGTTTGATGGGAACCCGAAATAAAAACAGTTACGATCATTATATTAATAAAGGGGGGAATACGAAAGTAACTCTTTATTATACATATATATTCAAGGGAAAAGGGTTAAACTATATATGTATAATTGAAAAAACATATTGGACAGTTTTCTAAATATGTATATGGATTAAAAATTCTATGAATCATTAAGATTAAACTTAATACACTTGGAAATGTATATATACATAATATAATGTATACATAAAATAAAAAGTTGGTTAATAAAACGAATTATTTAGCGATGAGGTAATCATATTTCGACTCATTAAATTTAGTGTGTTAAGATTTATATTTGGTTGGTTCAAAGATTAATACAATGTTTTGTTATTTATATTTATAAAGTCAAGATGTGCGATTAACCAATCGAAGCACACATGTTCTTCCTTTAAACATTATTCAAAACACGAAGTATATTTTCATGATCCAAAAAATTTAATTTTTCTTCAATACATTTGTATTGAAAAAGTGGTCGTTTTCTTTTTTATTTCAAAGTTTATTTCAAGTGTATATTTTTCAATGTCCAAGCTTTTATATATATATATATATATATATATATATATATATATATATATATATATATATATATATATATATATATATATATATATATATATAAATGGTCCGTCTATATACAATGTGTACTAGTACACATACATTGTTATTAGGTTTCATATATGTTTATTATTTGCATAAAATATATAAATAAAAAGAAATGGAAAACAAGAAACAAGAAAATCATAAAATTTAATTCATGTATCATGAATTTTCATTGTTGAAATATTTCTTCTAAAATCATGCTTTCTTAACCGCTCACTAAATGTGAAACACTAAATTCTGGCATTCACTAATTGCAAAGGCAATAAACAATCTGATCCTGAATAAGGATCATGTTTTACTATTTTTATCATGCGCCTATATATATTTAAATATTTTTACATGGGTAAGCTGTTCTAGATATATAAAGTAGTACACCGTGAAACATCGTTTACGCATCACTGCAATACTGGTATCAAACTGTGTACATAATATTTATAATTTTTTGGCTACTTTGCAACTCTATATCACGAATATATCGTAAAGGTTAACAATGGTTCAATGTTCAAATAATGCAGTTCTAACTTTTTATGTAAGAATGAGTAGTTTTGGAAATTGTACAATGTATATATTCTGCTGATTATATAGATGAAGGCAGGACGCTCAAATGTACGCCCTATTTCACACAAAGATTAATATAATTATCAAACCCGTCTAAACGATTGTTTTGATTGAATTAAAAAAATAATATAACAAAACTATCAAAATACTTGATATACACATAAATGAATCAACATTATTTAGAAATATTATTCTATATATATATATATATATATATATATATATATATATATATATATATATATATATATATATATATATATATAGTAGGATATCTAAAGTAACACTATATAAAAAATGATGTAATTTCTATGTATGGCCACGATTTTATCATTTCTTAAGATAATTTTTTTTAACTAATAAAACTATACGGAATTCTGTTTTATTATTTTTGATTAGTTTGGTAAATTATTTTAGTTTGCTATAAGATAAATTACAAATTTTAATTAAATTATCGTATATACATATAAGTATGTATATGTATATCTGTATATATTGTATTTAAGATACAAGAAAAGTTATGGATTTATTGCAGGAAGCTTGCATATTTATCAGTAATTCTGATTGATAACATAATTTCGGAATAACCGAATAAACTAGTTATTCCCCTAAATTAGTCATGCACCTTGTGATAGTGTTACAAGTAACGCAGATTAATATATTCTATTCAGATCGAATTTTGATCGATCGACCATATATTATTTGAGATATGCTCTTTTCACTATGTTGAAGCGCTTTTTAGGCGCGTTCAAAATAATCTTAATAAATCTTTTATAAATTTCGGTATTTTTAATTTTCTGTATCGATTAATCTTCATTTACTAAACGAAACTAAATTAATTGAAACGTTTAACCATATACATTACGTAATTAAATCCGAAAATTTATTTTAAATCATTTTAATTAGGCACATATGAGGAATAATATATATATGTTCGCCTCTTTATTCAAAAAATCCAACTATTTACGTCCAAAATTATAACATAGCCATAGCATGTGTTAATAAATAAATTCAAAAATAGCGGTTGTACTTAATTTGTATAACCGTAAAACTCTAGTACAATAAAAATTTACTTACAGTGTTCACACAAGGTATGCGTTGCAATCGCACCTTTTCATATTTTAATCGCAATATGTCCAGTATTCATTTGTTTTTTCTTCCAACTTGTTTTCATTTTTGTGTTCCATCTATTCGTACAAAATATAAAAAAATTATTTATAAAATATAAAGATTATTGTAATTTAAATAATACAAATAATATATAGTTTAAAAAATAAATAGTTTTGTCTTTTTATTCGAAATAGTTTATATCGCAATATAGAGGTAAGTATTGCGTGCAATACAATGTGAAGAAATATAAAAATTCAACATGGCCATAATTTTGGTTGTTTTTTTTTTTTTTTATTTAATATTGGGAATATAGAAATTATGGACTCACGAGAATTATCCGATAATCTAAATTCATCGTACTTAAATATTTCTATGAATCAATCGCAATTAAATCTTTCAAGACGAGTTAATGGATATCCGTCAATGACACCGACAGGTGAGAATTATGCCATTTATGTAAAAGGTGCTTGAACTTACACGATTATATAATACATATTTTTGTTTAAGATTTTTTTATGCAATGGCCTACTTGTCATCAAATAATTCATCCACCAGCTATAACAATTCCATCATTGCATGTTCATTCAACTTGCATACCAGCTCAACCAAATGGCGTACAATCATTTGCTAATTTATTACCAAGTGTTCGACCACCACAAAATGTATCAGATACCAAAACTACCAACGATAGTATTTCGATCGATGATAAACTAGGTGATGATTCGGATGTTAGTGATTTAGACAATAGTGAATACGACTTGTTCGATGTGCCTGTAGTACCCGTTTCGCCTGAACCGTCATCAGATCATTTCGTAAAGTTTACAACGATGGCTTTGCGAGGATGCGATTTAGCCGAAAAACTTGCTTATGCACATCGTTCCCGACCATGCTTTAAGAAAATCGATAGTCTTTGTGCACGTCTTAAACAAGATTTGGTGCGACCAGATGGTGTGCTAGCAAATATAAATTCTCAAGGTATTGCATGGGCTGTTAAAGATTTTATATTCGTATTCACCCGAATTATTAATGCATGGACTATAATCAAGGGATACGTACACAATACTCCAGATGGCCTATCTAAAGTTAAATCATCGTTCAGTAAAGAGTTTATTGGAAGCTTTTTAAAATGGCAGGAAGCAACAACCGTTTTTGTTGATAATTTAATTCAGTCATACGTAAATCTTGATCAGTTGGTTCAAAATCAAAGAAACGTTTTCCAACGATACGATTCAAGGTCGAATAATAAACGAAATTCGAATGATAACAGCTCGGAAAATGGTAAATCACATCAGAACCAAGATAGCGAGAGTGTCGAAAGTATTTTAAATGATTTGTCGCAAGAGGTTAAAAATTTGACTCATGTTGTTGATAATTCAGAAGAGACACAACGAAAAGTTTCCGAAAACGGTACGTATTTACGAACCGGTCTTTATAATCCTCTTCAAAAGGAAAAATTGCGTAGCGAATCGTCCCCAATAAAAGTAGTGCCCGTGCCACAAATGAAATCGTTTGTTACTTCGACACCAAATAAATTCGTTGATACAAACCACAAGAATGAGATACTCAATTGGATTGGAGTTAATGCCAAAGCAAATGATAATCAAACAAAAAATTTAGCTTATCACGGTGAAGGTGGAGATGGCCGAAACGAAAGTATTAGTTTAAAACGAGAAAATACGATTAATACTGACAAGGCTATAAACGTATATTCGGAGTATGAACGAAAATTTGTATATTTAATGGAAAAAGTTTGCTTAATCGATGAGACCAAATATTTCTTTTCGGCCCAGTTCACTAAAAATTATGTAAGTACACGAGTCTTATATAAAATGAGCAACGATTTACTAAGGTTTTTGTATATATAGTTTCCAGATTTTTTGAAGATCGTTCCAAATTATTTAGATCTACGTACAATTATATTGCGATCACAGGCTGGAAATTATAAAAATATTTATGAACTTGTTCATGATTTACGACAAATTGTGTATAGTGCAAAAATATATTTACATGTAAGTTACATATATATAGTTTAATATAATTTTATTTTAAATATTTATAAAAATATTTTCCACAGAAAAATCCTCAAATTTTTTTAGCCAAACTAATTACTGTGATTGAAAAGGAAATGGATAAGATTTTAGGTGAAGATATTTTTCAGCCATGGAATTTTTCAACAATAACTGGTAATCCTAACGAGAAAATACCACGCACCCATGAAAATTAATTTTAAGCACATTATGAATTTTTTCCAAAATTTCAAAGTCTTATTTTATTTTATATACAAACCAAATTTTACACTAAAAATACTAAAAAGTGAAAATTTATTAAACTTAAGTCGAAAACTAACAAAAAAACTATACACGAAAACTTACTTGAAAAATAAATAATATATATATATATATATATATATATATATATATATATATATATATATATATATATATATATATATATATATATATATATATATTCATATATATTGAGCTTTAAGTCGACAAAAGTATATGTTAATGCTTTTACAACAAAATTGTGATTTTAAATATTTTAAATATTTTTGTTAAATTATTTAAAGTTTTGTAATATTATGATTGTTAAAAAACTATAAAATTGATTAGTAAATGAATTTAATTTGTGTGTCTATAGAAATAAATTTAGTGCATTTTATAATCATATTTTAATATTTCAGAACTTCATAATATGTCTAATAACATTGTAAACATCTTAAACCACCATTTTATACAGATAATTAGCAAGAAAACAGAACCTTTTCATTAATTTTTAAATTTTGATAAATGAATTCAGGAAATAAATATCAACTCAAAGACAAATGATGCTGCATTGTTTATGTACATATCATATATATATTCGAACCTAACATATAGTTTCAGCCTCTAAAACACATGATTTCATTTATGTTTTTTTTTTTATTTGTTACTTTTTTTGTTGTGTTCGTTCGTTTCAAACAACAAAATGTCTGTGTGCCGTAGGGTAATATATATTTTTTACCTAAATCTTAGGCGAAGAAAACACATTAACTAAACACAAATCATCACAGGAGGTAGAAAATATAAAAAAAAAACAAATTTGTATCCTTACCGACAAATGTATCAGTTTTTTTATGATACTCAAGAATTTTTTTTTATGAAAGGAAATATTCTTGCCTTTTTCGTATGTTAGGTATAAGATTCGATTTGATTCGTTCGTTTTTGAATACAACTAATTCTTATACAATTATAATGATTTAATTCTTAGAAAATATTCTTCAAGATGTTACCTTTGTTTTTTTATTTTTGACGAACACATTTCTACTAACCATATATATGTGTATATATATCTATATACATAACGAAATTTCTTATATAAATGACATAAGACACAAGATCATAAAAATCTCATTTTGTTGCTGATACATGAATCATAAAAAATAAAATTTATATATAAGTACATATATATATATATATATATATATATATATATATATATATATATATATATATATATATATATATATATATATATATATATATATATATATATATATATATATATATATATATATATATATATATATATATATATATATATATATATATATATATATATATATATATATATATATATATATATATATATATATATATATATATATATATATATATATATATATATATATATATGAAACTACCTGCTGCTAGCAATCTTCTGAATTACTCGTATCATCAAAAACATGTATGATTACCAATATATTATCATTTGTGCTCGCCCCGCACTGTTTCGAAAATTGGATATATATATACGGATAGGTAACCATGTTATATTATCCACACAAGGGTCGTTACTCGTTTTTTAGACACAATATCGCACATTTTGACTGATAATAAAAAAATTCACTTCAACGATGTGATTTTTATTTTACGACATTTTTAACCATTAAAATCATCTTACGTTTTCTTCGTTTGAAATTTTGCTTTAATGCATAATCTGAAATTTTCGCAAACAAAATGTTTTGATTTCATCGTGTATATATAGTATAGCTTCTTCATTTTCAACAGCACTTTATCATCATAAATTGGATACAAAAAAAATTAAAGTATGTGATACTCTTGAAAACCATTAGAACGAATATTTTTTATTACCCGATGTACATTTTCGTATATAGTGGGAAGAGACCTAACTAGTCCCCTTGTTTTACAAATTTTATTGATTCATCGCATTTATCTATATATTTATATATAGTCGTGCTCATTGGCTCATCAGGTGTTATTTTAATTCTTACAGGTATACAAACGAATGTATAATGCATAACGACCAATCAGTTAACTAACAAAACCTGTCCTAAACTATAATATAAAAAGGTGGAGCTAACAATTACCACATTGTGGCAGGTACTACCATACTATCACTTTACGATACAAGTCGTTAACTTCATTTTTAAAGTAAAAGAGATTTTTTTTTATTATGTTTAACTTTAATCATATCTTTTATACCACATATGTCTGGATGTTTTTTCTCACGTAAATTTTTTTAACAGACGTATATTTTACCAACAACTAACAATATATGTATTATACTGTGAAGCCATGATGCAAAATAAATAAGATTTTAAAGAAGACGAAGATAAACATATTTTATATGTTATATGTTATATATATATATATATATATATATATATATATATATATATATATATATATATATATATATATATATATATATATAAGAGCTGGTTGTAAATTGGCACACTAAGTTACAAGGAAACACACGTGTTAGTTATATTCGTTCAAATGCAGTTACAAATGGTTGTGCGGTAGGTATGTACATAGTTGATTTGCATTCTTGGAATTTTTAAAAAATTATATATTAAAAAATATTTAAGTGTCTTAATTTTTTATTCAAAATTGATTTAGAGCTGAGAGGTTCGTAACTTTAACTTTTATGATAAAATAGCCCAGCATTATTTGCATTAAGTTGCAGGCTGAAAAATTAATATATTTATTAGAAAATAAAAGTTTAATTTTGCCATTAATAATTTGGCTAGTATATATGTATATAGATCTTTGTACATGTGTTTGACGTGAGCATCACGCGCAAAAGAGAATTCTTTTTTGTATTTTCTAGCCGAGTTTTATCAGTTTTTTGTTAATAGTGCATAAAATGTATGGACATCAGTAAAAGGCGAAACATTTCTTATAATTTTTTAAAAATAAATTTCTTTAAAAAACAAATATTTGGCTGTGGGCCATACTCAAGGTAAATCGTAAAATTCGGTAAATTTTAATTTTAGTACAAATTTACCTTTCATGTCAAAATGTTTTAGAAAATTCAGGTTTGAAGGAGTAAAATCACTGGTTTGTAGGTAACAAAACAAACGTTAAAAAATGTTTATAATTTTGTCTTTAGGCAGAAAATAAAATTCATGATTGTCGTTTAAAAATGGAAGAAATTAATAATTAAATCTTTCCGAAACGTATTTTAGTAATTATAATAATTTATAATAATTATACTCATGGCTTGATTTTTGTTTAAAGAAATAATTTAAATGTGAAAAAGTAACAAAAACAACTAATTACCCAGATTTTTAGTACAGTAGTTTGATTTACCAAAAAATTGACCGAAAATGATTTACTTTGAGTATGGCACGCAGCCATAGTTAGAAAAATTGCCAAACCTATAATATCAATCAATTGACTTTCATTATAGTTATAATAAAATTATTTAGATTTAGGAAAATGGTTAACCCCTACTCACATAGAGTATACATATATGTACTCCAAAAATTTACTATATATTAATAACTCCTAAAAGCCCACGGTAACAAATTTTTGCTAAGTTTGAATCACGGTTGAGAGCCAACTCGAATTTATCAAAAAAATATTTAAAAACTCTCGTTTATTTAATGAATATAAAGTTATTCGAATATCGAACTAACTTTGATCTTGGTTGAACAATAATCTTCTATTATGTCAATATGCACACATCATTTCATATTTAATTTAGTTAGATAATCCAATTCATTTTTAAACATACGGTTACACTCAATCAAAGATAAATATGTCCTAATTCTTTATAACTCTTTTGTAAAGTCAAACGAAACAAAAAAAAATATGCTTAAATCACTCATGTGATCTTAAGATGAACAACAACAACATTACGGAAAATTAATTAACAAACTAAAATTCTCAGTAATAAAACGAATTTTAATTTAAAAAAAAAATTATTTTTCATATCATTTTACAAAATAAATTAGAATTAAGTTTGAAGATAAATTAGAAAAACAGATTTTAGAATTTTTTGTGTATTATGGGGGGCGAACGGCGAACAAAACTCTTTCACATATAACATATATAAATTTTAGTTATGTTCATGTACCGACGTTTGGTTTTTTTTTTTTAAATTTGTTCCGCAACATATTAAAAACTACAATTAAAAACTATATTATATTTATTTAAAATTTATTTGTATGATGCTATATTATAATTACGTACACAATAACGTACTGTATGTTGAAATTATTAATTATGACTTGTGACCGTGTGAACATTATTAAAATAAAATAAAAATGGTTAAGTGTATAAGTGTTTCTCCACACACAAAATCTTTCCATTTCTATCGTTTTGGTTTGATGTCGTCATTTTATAAGATAATTTTATTTTTCACCATCTTTGCCACCATTATTATTATATATAATGTGTAGATATAGAAAAAAATACAAATTGTTTCTTTTAATTACTTTTTAAATCAAAAAGTAACAAAAAAAAAATTTAAATCCAATTTTTAAAAACCCTTTGGTTCAACGAAAGAACAAAATAAAAAACCAAAAATTACAAATTAAAACTGATGAATCTTCCCCATTAAAAATGTATCTTTAAACCCATTCATTTATCTCATCTTATATAGAGCTGGTTTGCACATATAAATATATATATATATATATATATATATATATATATATATATATATATATATATATATATATATATATATATATATTTATATATATATATATATATATATATATATATATATATATATATATATATATTTATATATATATATATATATATATATATATATATATATATATATATATATATATATATTTATATATATATATATATATATATATATATATATATATATATATATATATATATATATTTATATATATATATTTATATATATATATATATATATATTTATATATATTTATATATATATATATATATATATATATATATATATATATATATATATATAACCAAGAAGATAAAGCTAAGAACAAAATTAAAACTTATCTGTTATTTCAGCTGCACAGTCGGTATATTTTTTTTCTGTTCGTTTTATACGCTGTTTAGGTTCTTAACAAAAAACTGATATCTTATTATTTTAAAACACAAAAACCAAATTGGATAAAATGTATTATTTATCATACAACCAATAAAATTGTATCATTTACAGGTCAAATCTGTCGTCATTTATGTATATGCATAGAAGTTACAATATATGTAACCCATTCGGTTGATTCGAGTATTAAATATTATATATATATATATATATATATATATATATATATATATATATATATATATATATATATATATATATATATATATATATATATATATATATATATATATATATATACATTTTTTTTATATGTTTACCTCGCTTGTCTTTAAGTTTTTCGATTCCATCTTTTTTGTTTAAGAAACACTTGAAGTAATTGAAGTAATAAATAAATAAATGTTTTATTATTATAAGAGAAACCTTAAAAAAAATTAAGATAAAAGAGGTCATAGGAATTCTTTATACCAATGATTGATAGTTTTAGTTTCCTTTTTATACATTATAAACAAGCATGTTAAATCATTTTGCTTTGCGTCTATGATTGTATTAAGTTTGACACCCTTTTCTTATATTTTTAATTAAATTAGAAATGGTGTCTGTCTGACAAGATCTTTACACAGTAAAAGTGGGCACTTGAAAGGTTTCAAAATATTACAACAGAGCAATCATTGCTATATACTATTATAACCAATCATATAAGATACGTTAAGGTGTAATAATAATACACAACTGAGTGTGATATAGAAAAGGATATTTTCATACCCATGCCAAAAGTCAATAGTTAATTTGATCTCCAACAAAATGGAGGTCACAAGAAATTAGTACCGGAAAAGAAAAATACCCTCAAAAAATAAAGAATACCCTCAAAAAATAAAGATAATACGAAAAATAAACTGTTGCGAGATAAGTAAATTCCTCCTTTTATAACCGAGGATAAGCTGTACAGTTATGTCAAGCCCATTATGCATTGGTCGATTCTACCAATATAAAGAAACAATTGCATGAATGCATGGAAGATAATGTCCTTTAATTAAAGTAAGCAATTAGTCTTCATACTAACAAACGTAACACTTTGAAAGCAACATTTCAGGTACATAATTATGAAATTTATTTATTATAAAAGCTTTTTAATTAATATTTTCTGCATTATTTTAGATACTACATACAGTATTACGAGAAGTACTAGGGAATAATGGCAAAGTTCCATTGGAGAAAAAAATCTATTTTCAATATTGTTTATGGCAAAAGAAGAGTGCTTCATGTCAACGAGTAAGTGTATTTATCAATTTAATTGAAAATTACTGAATAATTTTATCATCGTAGGAATAAAGCTCAGTCAGGAATACCCTGCGTAATAGGAACTATTGATGGATGACACATTAAAATTAAGCAGCAGAAAATCGTTCCATACCATAGTACTACAAGGTAAAGCTTGAAACTATTATGCTGTTTTATATATATATATATATATATATATATATATATATATATATATATATATATATATATATATATATATATTTGAAAAAACCCAAATGGTAATACGATGAAAAGTATCGAATACTTCTCGTGAGGAAATGAGCAAAATGATCTACGCCCAAGGCTTGAAGAGAAGGTAGAAACAATCAAAGAGAATCTACTCAAAGTGATAGGCTAGGAAATGCAAACGAAACGAAAACCGAAAGAGGTTTAGCTATATAAACGAACTGTTGAAAACTTTTTAGTAATTTTTTCATATTACACCAAGTAAAATTTGATAGGCATCATGAGCAAAAACGATTGTTGCCTACAAATATCGACACAAAATGAGTACCATTATGCTGTACTACGGCAAGCAGACATTTTAATAAAATAATTCTTTGTGCATAAATACAATTTTTTTAGTTGGTTTCATTTTCGTCTACATAATCGGCCCATAAGGATATTATCCGAACTCAAAAATGTATATATTATCACCCTAAAACCAATCCTAAAGGAAGTAACGCTGTTATAGTTAGGAATAACATCCATTATTACGAAGTGATGAAATACAATCAAGTGCTGTTAATGTTAAAAAGGTAATGTATTAAAAGCTTCCTAAATAATAAAAATTTGAATTGTATAAAAAAATGAGAAGAAGATAATTTAAAGTTTGTCGCATTTAAGGAACAATTGTATTCCTATTATGATGATTGCTTCAAGAAATACATAATCAAAGTTCAAAATAATATTTAAAGTGACTACAAATACTTTTGTACTTCTTCAGGGATAAGAGAACAATTAAGGGATATCCAACAATTCTGATGATTCACCTTGTAATAATCAACCTACCAGCTATAAATACATAAACTATTTCTGAAAAGATATATTAGATGTAATTATATCACTTGTAGATAAATTTCCTGATAAATGGAAAATTTCGAGACTTACACCAATTTTTAAATCTGGTAAAAGAAATTCTTCAAGAAAACAGTTCTAATCCATCTTTTCATCAACATGGATATACGCCTGGCAGATCAACAACTACTAACCTATAGTTGAGTTTCTAGCATCACTACAAAAACTTTAGAAAATCATCAGCAAATTGACACCATATACACTGATTTCAGTAAATGGAGTCTTTTGACCCCATTCGACATCGATAAGCATTGGAATAATTAAATAATAACGGAAGAATCTAAAAATAAAAGTGAAGAATATGAATTCGACAAAAGCTCACTGCATGTATTTTTTTATCACTGCAAAACTTTTACAAATGCTCTAACTTTATAAATATAGCATTCAGAATCAGAATTGTACTCAGTTTTTGAAAAACTGCAGAAGTACTCATAATACTAAAACCTGGAAAACTACCGAACTACCGCACGAACCAACGTCATATATATATATATATATATATATATATATATATATATATATATATATATATATATATATATATATATATATATATATATATCATGTATATACATATAAATCAATTTTTCTGTTGCCAGTTATGTCTAAACTCTTTGAGAAACTAATTACTGATTTAAAGGTTAAATCCGATAATCGAAAGGAAAAAATCATAAATCGTCTCGGACTTCGTAGGAAACACTCAACAATAGAACTTATAATTACACAATATAATGGAAATTCAGAATTTACTCCAGAATTAAATTAATCAGCTATAGATTACTTATATAAAATAATACATCAATGAATAAACGATAGCCCGGTTTGAATAAATCGAGATAAACCATATTATTGTATGCGATCACATCTTCACATGACTCTAGTTCCTACTTATAGATGGAAAGTACGCATCAAGAATAAAAGTAAAGAATTAAAACTTAAATATAGCAAATAGAATTGGCAGAGATGCGGAAACTATTCTCCATCAACATACAACAAGTACTACAGTTTATACAAGCAAATATATTGAAACCAATATGGGCCAATTATTGGTATTCAACTTTGGGTTTGTAGCAAATCGAACACAGTTTAGATCAAGTATAACATCGTCGTTGTACCATGCTAAATCAAAAATAAGAGCCTATATACAGAGACCTTATAGTGGATCTATTTTCAATTGACATCCAGAAAAATTCAGTCAAGTGTGCTGCGTGTTCTTGATGACGCTTTCATAAAAAAATTCTGAAAAATCCAATTTTTGCATAATATGCTTAACGGAAAACACATCAGATTGAGAAAAAAAAAATCATAGCGAAAATAAATTATTATAAAGTTTTAAAAGCTATCTCCGAATTTAACCTCCAGCACACTTGGGACGTCACTAACAATGAAGAGGTATTACAACAAAAAATTGAGAAAAATTAAATAAACATTACTAAAACAAACCAATATAATGAAAACATCAAAAGGGTCTATTAAACCTATAATCTAAGCCCCAAAGAGATATGAACACAAATCAACCAGTTCAGCATATCAACAAAACACCCCAGAATGCCGGGCACCACCGGACATCCGTGTTACATATAACAAAACCGAATGTTGGTTATGACAGACTCGATCCGGTTACTAACACTGAAGCGATCGTTAGTCAGTGTTTTTTTGTGGGGTAAGGAAAGGAAAGGTACTGACAGAATTGGTCCGGTTTCGCAGTAGCCAATATTCAAACTACTGTTAGCACAAGACAATCACGATTATAATGAACTGTTCGGCGTTCTGCAATCTCTTATCAGCAACTCCAGAGTGCCATCATTCAAGTGCAATCTGCAAAAGTTCTTAGCCGTAGACTATAATAAATAGCATTAGTTTCTGCCTGCGGAAAATTCGGTGATGTATCAAATTTGGAAATCGAAAATCCTAAAGTGCCTAAAAGAAGGGGGCGTAAAAGAAATACAACGCCTAAGGAAAATAGAAGAAATCTGTTCTAAGTGTAAGAGGAATAAAAATAAGTGTCAAAACTGTACGCGACGGCTTGAAGCGAATTTCCAGCAAAAATAAGTGAATTCTTTTAAAGATTATATGTATATGAATAAATTAATTAAACAAAAAACAAAAAAGTACATCCTAACAGGGCCATACCAAGTACCAAACAACGAGTATCATCGTTCAATAACACCATCTTAAATGCGTATCGAGCCAAATAGCGATTCCGCAAACTCCACAACGAACGGCCACTGGTAGCTGTTGTGTGGTGTGCCCGGTGACGAAGGGCACTACCACACCACAGCCGCCAGCTACCGTGCGCTGTGGAGTTTGCGGAATCGCTATAGACTCGATATGCTCAAGATGGATTTGAAACGATGATTCGATGATTTAATACTAGTATTGCCTGCAGTCTGCACTGAAATACGTACAATTTTTGTTCTATATATATTTAACAAGAGTGCATTTGTAGTTCTAGCGAATTACAAAAAATCACCATAAAAAATGAAAAACAAAAGGTATAACTTTCACATGAATACAAAATAAAATACTACAATATTAATACTTACTACCACAGAAAAAGATACGCAAATCGAAACGCAATATATATATCACTATATGCGATTAGGTAAACAAAATAACAAAACAAAAATAATTGTAGATGAACGTAAAAATTACAATTGCATTTAAATTTGGCCTTGGACAAGACGATTTGTATGAAAAATTGATATAATACACCTATCCCTCGCTTAACGAAAACTCTAATTAAATTTCAACGAAATTTCGCTAATTAATTTCAAAATTAAACCAACGTTTTGGTTTACGTAATAAAATGTCGTTTACGAAATTATTTTACATAATTATTTTACCTTTTTGAATTTCATTTTACGAAATTTTAATTTACAAACTTTTTGTGAACGAATTAATTTCGTTAAACGAGGGATAGGTGTAAAAGCATATTACCATCACCAAAAAAACAGGTTATTATCAAAAAAAAAAAAAAAATCAACAATTGTATATATACGCAATAGTGTTGGTTTAGAAAATAACACTAAAATTATCAACCATATCATCGTAACAGCTAAGTGTATTAAAATGCAGAACTGGTTTCCACACAATATGAATATTATGATCGAGTAATGTACACCATTATGTTAGAAGTCTATACACTTGTACACGATATAATAGTGATTACAAATAAATGAAAACTTGTATCGGTCATTGTAGATGTATATGGTGTTGTAAATTTAATATTTTTTGATAAATATTTTTCAGTCTTCTGTTTGGTCGTGTGGCGAACGGTGACCAAAATTAATTATTGCGATAATTTGCACAAAATAATTTAATTTGCAAACGAGTTATTTTCAGCATTTCGCATATTAGAATTTATTTTCAATATTTGTGTCTTGTAAGAGTACTTTTCCTGATCAATTAAAAGGGGATTCTATTAAACCACTATTTAAGCAAAATGGACGCGTTGACCCAAATAATCGACCATAAATTGCATGGAGATGTTGTGGCTTTTGCTGATGACATGGTATTTGCATGGCATTAACAGGGCATAATATTAAACAGTTGTGACATGTAATCTTAATTTATGTAGGATTATAAATTCCGAATGACCGAATTTTTTAATATTTAAAATTTTAAGTGAAATCCGTTAAGCCTCAATGCCATTTTTACATTTACTATAATGAATGTACTAAATTTAATTAAGATTGTTCAGAATTTATTCTCTAATCATTCTCTACTTTAGAGTCTAATTTTCATAACAACTGGAAATAAGCTAACTGTCTGGTTGTGATTTTGACGATGATATATGCAATTAGTAGAATTTAAAACTTGATTTAGTCGGATTGAGTTTGAAATTTCTATTAAAGATAAACTTATTTAAATTCAACTGATTACAATATATATATATATATATATATATATATATATATATATATATATATATATATATATATATATATATATATATATATATATATATATATATATATAATATATATATATATATATATATATATATATATATATATATATATATATATATATATATATATATCACTCACGCAGGTGAACTCCTAATTCAATATAAATGTCTTTTATTCTATATAAATGTCTATAGGGATGACTTAATGGTCGTATGGCGCACAACAATCGAGCAACATTAAATTTAATCGTTTCTTTCATCTGCCGATTCCTTTTAATACTAAGTTCGTTCGATAAATTTGTCAACCTTGTTAAAACGTCCGGAATAAATTTTTGGTCTTCCGGCACTAAATATTGATTTAATTTCGTTTCGAGCGAATTGTTTATTGGAACTTTGACAGTTTTCACTGTTAATTAATATTTTTCCAAACTTGTTCACATCTTAAAATGTCCTCTTCGTGCAATTGATACAAACAAAAAATCGCTGATAATCCGTCGATCATCAAGACGTGTATTAAATTTCGATTGTTTAAAATAATAACAGAGCGTATAAATTGAGCTTAAGATTCTAGATTGTGCATTTCCATATGGAAATGCTTTTCTACAACACCATTTATGTAATACCCTGCATCAATGAAATTAATAATGTCAGTTTCGTTTAAAAATTTCATACGACATAACCATTTTCTTGGGTTCGAAATTTATTTCATGCGGTAGATAGAATCCGTTCGATTATGTAACCCTAGCTAAAATAATTAACAAGATGATTTAAAATATACTAAGCAAAACCATGGAGGTTAAAATGATTCTACCTGACACATCTTACGGTTTTAGTCCCCAACAGATTTTATTAACGAAGTTATCACAATACTAGAAAACAACAAAGAAAATATCTCAAAACTATTATGATATCAACCGATATCGAAAAAGCTTTCGATAAAATTACCATCGATAAACTTATTAACATATTACACAATTTTAAGATTATCAACTGGATATACAAGTCGCTTATTACCAGAAGAGTGTCATTTAGTAATGGACCTCTAAAAGTGATCTCTATCACCAGCATGGACAAAAAAAAAAGAAGAGAAAAATCGGGAAACTCCCGCATTTATTGTTTTAGGTTTAACAATAATGCATTTATTGTTTTAGGTTTGGCTTTTGTTTGTTGCAATGTAGCAAAGCAAAAAGTTTCTATTAGTTTGTAATTAAAATTAGGACGTATTTCTTTAATCGTCTATATATCTATTTTTTTCATAAAATGTCACAAAAACGTTCTTTCTCGATTTTAGACAGTGTCTCGAATGTAAAGAGAAGCCGAAAATTAGTTGCATTAGAGACTGAACTAGAGGTTTCGCGTAGAATTGAAGCTAGTGAAAAAATGGTAGAAATTTGTAGGGCATTAGGACTTGTACAACTGTTCAAATCATTCGTAATAATACGGAGAAAATAAAGCAACATTTACAGTCTGCCGCAGTGTAATGGAAAAAATGGAGAAGTTATTAGGCATTTGGATTGAAGACAATAACCAACGGAGAATTCCAATTAGCCAAATGACTATTCAAGAAAAGGCAAAAAACATTTTTTGAAAAGTGATGATCCAGATGATTCTTCGAAAGACGTAAATTTTCTTGCAAGCCGAGGTTGGTTTGAAAAATTTAAAAATCGACATAATTTACATAAGTCGAAGATGAAAGGTGAGGCAGCTAGTGCCGATGAGGCTGTCGCTCTAGAGTATCCTAACATTCTGAAAAAACTCATTGAAAGAGGAGGAAATGTTTCAGAACAAGTTTTGATTGTCTATGAAACCGGGCTCTACTGGAAGCGTATTCCTGAAAGACCTCACATTTCAAAAAACGAAAAAACTGCATCGGGATATAAGGTGTCCAAAGAACGATTAACATTGCTTCTTGGCGGCAATGTTAGAGGTGATTTTAAGCTTAAGCTGCTTTTGATCTATATGTCAGAAAACCCAAGACCCTTTAAATGGTTGACCAAGAATCAATTGCCAGTCATTTGGAGACCCAACAAAAAAGCTACCAAGATTCTCTTTGAAGTCTAGTTTAAAAATCACCTTGGCCCTGAAGTGAAAAAATATTTGCAAAGAAAAATTTAAGCAAGATTCTGCTTCTTTTACATAATGCTCCAGGACATCCGGTTAATTTAGCTGAATTATCTAAAGATGTGGAAATTGAATTTCTGCTCAAAAACACTACAGCCCTAATCCAGCCAATGAATCAGGGTGTACTAGCTACGTTTAAAGCATATTATTTACGCAGATCTTTTCGGAAACTGACTAACGACCCAGATGGTAAATCTTCGCTCACAGAATTTTGAAAAAAGTATAACATCAAAGAATATTGGCGATTTATGGAAAGAGTTGAAATCCAGCACAATGGCGTTTGGAAATAAATATGGCCAGAATGCATACCAACAAATTATGATGCAGTTGAGTCTCTTCTGGCAATTTGACAAAACATATTGAACCTAGGATCTGAACTTGGTTTTGAGGAATTAAAAGAGGTTGATGCAGTAGATTTGCTTGAAGCAGATCGCGAACTTCTTTCCAACGAAGAACAGCTTCTGTTTCGAACAAGAAATAAACATCTTACGTCAAAATGACCTCGATGAAGAAAGACTAAAGTTTCACGAGACATTGATACAGCCATTAATTGCTACAACGATATGCATATGGAAGCAAAGAAAAAGACAAAAATGATTAAATTGCACTAGTTTTTTAAGGCTAGGCCTTCCAAAGCAGTGACTGATCGAAATGAAAGTGATTCATGCCCATATGAAGAGGATACTTCAGCATCGGAATAAAAATTTTAATTTTTAGTTTTTATAAATGTTTTAAATGAAATGAAATTTTGAATTTTATTTAAATGAATTTTTCCACTGTACTTTTTTGCTTTTTTCTTTAAATAAATGTTACTAATTTGGATATTGTTAAGTTTCTTTTTAATAATTTTTCTTTTACATGCTTCTTTTTTTGTGAGTGAGTAATATTAGCTGAATTTTCAGCTAAAATCTAAACTTTGTGTATACGGTTTTTAAAAAATTAGAACGGGTCTTATCGAATTTATATGGACTTGTATGAAAATATATGATTCGTTTTACGGCATTTCGGTTTACGGCCAAGTTTCCCGGTAAGTATCTATAGGCCGTAAGGCGAGGTAGGAGTATATACATATAATATATATGTATATATATATATATATATATATATATATATATATATATATATATATATATATATATATATATATATATATATATATATATATATATATATATATATATATATATATATATATATATATATATATATATATATATATATATATATATATATATATATATATATATATATATAAGTAAATGTCCTTATTATATTATATTATATATTGATAAATATATAATATCAATATCAGTGTTATAGTTAAAAACAAATGAATTAATTAACTTAGAACATTTCTAAAATGCTTCTTTATTTTTGAAATTGCTTCATTACAATTGCCCCTGGTATCGTGTCTTTCTCTTTTTTATTAACACTTGATTAATAAAATATAGATGCTAATATTTTTTTTTTTTTTGAAATCGCGAAACCATAAAATATCGCTTCAGCATATACGAATGTACTATATAGCTAGCACATATGTATAAGAAAAAACAAATCTCAATTAATTTGTCTTATTAATTATTTTTGAAAATAAAAACGAACGTGCAGAGCACAACAAAAAAATGTTTGGCGCCATTCATTATAGTTTATAGTGACAAAATTTTAGTTTATTGATTCCCAGAATATTTTACGTATTGCTCATAACTTTTCGATTAAAATAAACATATAAACTGTAGTTTATTATGTGTAAGAGTATATCATAAATCATATGATAAATAAAGGTCACGAAAAAGTTCGCGGGCAAACAATTATATGCACATATACAAATAAACCAAAAGATATAGACCAAAATGACTCAATCAGATCTTGATTGATTTAAAGTTAAGCAAACAAATTTCCAATTATAATGTTTTAAGATGAATCAGATTTAATATGATATCATAAAAGTGGTGCTGATATAATATTGCGTGTATATAATATGCAACATAAATTGGGGATGAAAATTTACCGTAACTTTACTACCCTCCCCCCCCCCCCCTTTCAGCCCCCAAATATGTCGCGTGATAACAAAAAGCCAACCACCGAAAAAAAAAAAACTTAAATACATCAATTTAATATCCCGAAAATATATGAAATCAACTTTAATAACGATAATATGTATAAGGTATACCCAGATATCATATTTGTACCAACGAGCAAAGTATGTTGAAATCTATATGTACATTATTACATAACTAGATATACATGCATTGTTAACGTATTAAGGGAATATCACAACGACGACGACGATGATGATGATAACAACCCTGGAAAATGGGGAAAATAGCTAAACAAGAATGAAAAGTAGAAAAAAAAATCATCCCCCTATACATGGCAAAAAATGTTTTCATATTTTTTTCGTTACGTTTTTTTTTTTTTGCATAATACATAAAACATAAATCATAATCGACGTCATCTAAGTTACATTTTTATTAGATTGGAAAAAAATTAGTTTGTGATTTGAAATCCGGGATCTATTTAATTTATTAGAAATTCTTGTTGTTGTTATTACATTTTGGGGAGGTTCCGCATTCTTTAAAGATGTTTATATCTGATTTAATTTCAATATATACCAATTTAACTGTTAATTATTTTTAAACTATGCGGTTTTCTATTTAGAATTTCTAAGACTTGGACAAGAAATTGAAAAAGTATTAGATTTTTAAATAAGAATAATTTATCAACAGACCTTTTCAACTAATTTGTTGAGGAAAAATAAAACACTAATGTCAAACCACAAATATATTTTTCCTTGTTAATCAACCCTATCGAATACTTACAACACAAAAATGTTAGAACCAAACCAATATTCGGTTTACTATATACACATCAACAACAAAACAAAAATAATCCTTAATTTTACAAACTTAATTTATATATTTTACATATGACTTCCTCAATTTGGTTTACTCTCAAATCTGATTTTCTAATTAATCACAAAAAATTCTTATCACACATAACTATTTTATAAAAAAAAAAACCTGAAATAACATATGAAATATTCCCTTTTATTCCCAAAATTTAGATGTTGTTGGTGTCGCATTCTTAGGCATATTATATATATATTTAAGATTTTAAAAATTAACATAATTACTTAAGCATTTGTCATCAATTTCAAATCGATTCATTTATAATTTTTTCTTGTATATGCATAAGTAAATGACATAAGATTATATTATATACAACAACCAAAATTCATTAATCAATTTCCTTGTTGCTATACTAGATTTGAAGAATTATATATAGCATATACGAAATTATTTGAATGCAATTTGACAAATTGTATAATCCTTAAAAAATTTAAACCACACTTTATATATAGGAATACTATATTCTATTTCTTAATATACCAAACATACAGAAAGATATTATATTATGTTAATTAGATAATACGATAGTTGGTTTAGAATTCTAGAATAATCTCATACAAGTATATACCTCGTTCGAAACTACCATTGTAAATTTATAAATATATTTAAATTAATTTAATTATATAACCATTAAAAGCAGGTGCGGTTTTAAATTACATTATTTTAAATTTTCTGCAACAACAACAAAAAATAGTAAAGTTTTCCTGCCACACAAGTATAATTTTTTTTTCAGGAAAATCTATATATGTATACTCGTATACTGTTTTAGAATTAAAAGTTTTTTTCGAATAAATTTAATTTCTATATTTTGCTCAATCATATGTCACATTATATACATTGTTGATGTACTTATAGCTATAAATGTATATAGAGAGAGAGAAATGATATGGCCACCAAATTTCTGTATTTACATAAAATCGCACAATGATTGACATTAAAAATGATTAATTAACAATAAAACAATTTTTCCTCAATTACTATATATACAGATATTTCCAAACATCAAAAAAAAAATTAAAAAAAATAAAAAAATTAGAGGAGCCAAATCCATTAAAACCGTTTTTCCGCACTGAAAAACTAAAATGTGAATTTTGAATTTCGATAATTAAATCAAAAATCAATTAGAAGTGAAAAATATTTCTTTTTGGTGTGTTATTAAATTTGATTTATTTAAATTTATATTTTTCTCTCTCCCTCTATATATAGAACCGTATAGCTATGTATATTCTTATTAAACAAAAAGCCTGTCAATATATACATATATAGTTATGATCCCTAAAAACCATTTACCATATTTACTGGGTTGTAAACTAAAAAACAATTAACTATTTGAATATTCACTAAAAGCATAAACCCCAAAACAACACAACCGCACTAAAATTTGTTGCTGTGCTTTGATTCCGATATCGGTATACCACGCATATAAAAAACTAAAAACTCAAAAAAAAAATAAAAAATTGACATTTGTTAATTTTTTTTATTTTTTTTTTTTAATAATGATAAATGATTTGTTACATCGAATTCTAACTGCGTGTAAGGTTACGTTTTTTTTTCTGTTTGTTTTCTGATGCATAAAAAGATAGATATCCAATTTGACTATGGAAATTATTGGCAATTTTTTGTATAAACTTGACATGGCAGTGATTGGTAGTTATCACTACTTTATAATAAATTATATTAAACATTTATCATATATAGACATACAATAAACCAAAAAAAATATTTGTACAAAAATTTACCTTGTAATATCACCTTAGAATATCACCGTTAGGCAACAAAATATATAACGTTTTTTATTGCGTTTGATATACATTTGATATATAATGTTAGAGGTTCACACAACTTTTCGTATATAACTTTTATGCAGTTTTATAGTTTGATGCACTGTTTTACCGATATTTTTGGACACAAATTTAAAACACAAATAACTTAAAATAAATTTATTAGTTTTCATACTACGGTTAATCGCACTGCGCACTTGTTTAGCTTACATATATAATGTTAGAGGTTCACACAACTATATAATGTAAGAGATTATAATGTTGGAGGTTCACACAACTTTTCGTATATAACTTTTATGCAGTTTTATAGTTTGATGCACTGTTTTGCCGATATTTTTGGACACAAATTTAAAACACAAATAACTTAAAATAAATTTATTAGTTTTCATACTACGGTTAATCGCACTGCGCACTTGTTTAGCTTACATATATAATGTTAGAGGTTCACACAACTATATAATGTTAGAGATTATAATGTTGGAGGTTCACACAACTTTTCGTATATAACTGTTATGTAGTTTTATAGTTTGATGCACTGTTTTGCCGATATTTTTGGACACAAATTTAAAACACAAATAACTTAAAATAAATTTATTAGTTTTCATACTACGGTTAATCGCACTGCGCACTTGTTTAGCTTACATATATAATGTTAGAGGTTCACACAACTATATAATGTTAGAGATTATAATGTTGGAGGTTCACACAACTTTTCGTATATAACTTTTATGCAGTTTTATAGTTTGATGCACAGTTTTCCCGATATTTTTGGACACAAATTTAAAACACAAATAACTTAAAATAAATTTATTATTTTCCATACTACGATTAAACAAACTGCGCACTTGTTAAGCTTACATTTATTACTAACAAATACCTGCAAATATAATAAAAAAAAAAAAGAAAATAAAATAAAAGTTCCCGTTAGTGGTTAAATTTTGTTTATCCTTCGTTTGTCCGAAGTCAAACAATTCAAGTATTTGATGACTATATTATAGTGCAATGCTGTCATATTTTTATGAACGAAGAATATTTGTACATTTACCATTGAACATCCGCGATGAAGGTACTATTATGTGCTATCAAAGCTGTAAGGACAGTGGTAAATCGCTCTATATAATACGCGTTGCGGTCGTTTGAATCGAATCACAGTGTAAAGAGACTTCTGCATACCTTTCCTTTAGAGAACATTATAGTTGGTCAGCTGAACAGAGAAGAACAAGTTAGAATAAGCTATTTTACTTACCAGTTTTTACGAGATTTCTTTTAATTTATCTAAGTTTTAAGTGAAGTGAAAGGAAATCACTTTATTCCGAGAGGAATTTTCAGACTCATTGACACCAAAGCTGAAAATCATACAAATTAACAAGTTTACGTCACCGCATTTCTACCCAAGACACATGTTTGTATATAATTATCTAATGATAGATGGAGTTGTAATTTGGTAATTTTTGCGTACAGTTTTTGTTGTTTAATTTTTCGAATTAATAACGAAAATAAATTAAAAAGTGCTCAAATTCGTTTATTATTATTTTGATTATAATAATTATTATTCAATTCGCTCTAATGTAGTTGATATTAAAATTTTTTTAGATTATGCGTGTAATATAATAAAAATGTAATAAAATTGTTAGACCATTTTTAAATTTTTTACATATTCCACCAACAACAAATTTATATTCAAAATTATATGTTCTATATGTTGAAGGGCAAATTTTATAGGTTAACATTAACCTTGATGAGCTAATTAGGAATTGTCTGTTGATTTGAATTTCGAGTTACTTCCACCGTAAATGTTCGTCAAAATATGTAATTAAAAACGTTTCTGAAATCCGTTTCTGGATTGCCTGGAAGGTCTCTGATTGCCATACTAATTTTGATTTCACTACATCTAGTGAATTAAAATCATTTGAATTAACACACTTCGATTATTCCATCGTTTCCCATCAATCTAACTGGAGATTACTTTCTCGGAATGCGAATTTTTTGGAAAACTCCGTTTTTCTAATTGCGCAGAGTACGTCTTTGGTACAACTATAGTTGTACCAAAGTTGTATAGTTGTATTAATATATTAATCGGATTTCCTAATAGTTTTCGTTGCGTGATATGCGTATTTTTGTAAGGTTTAACCTATAAAATATGTATATATACTAGCATCTTCGTCTGCCATAAATTATTTTATGGTATCGAATGCCATATAATTCCTCGCTTTTTCTATATAATCCCGTTCTATTCCAGTTGAGTGTGCAATAATTGTTCCTACAATTAAAACTAGGAAGTGCTTTCGAAAACAACATTGTTCTCTTCAGTTACATTTTTTTTCTTCCATTGCAGCTTTATACCTTTCTTATTGCACCCTCTTTGAATGTCACGTTGAGCTCGTTTTGTAATTTATGAGATGTGTTTGGTGCTAAACATGGTATAAAATATCACAAGTTGAAGTATCAGCTAAAATGCTTTGGTAGTTGATTGGATTTGGGCTTGCTTTCTGTTCAGTTGAAACTTGACATTACATTTTTTGAATTAAATTGCACATGTTACATTAAAAAAAAATATTGGAATTTAGTCCAATCCTGTGTTTACTTAATTGTAAATTTTGCGAAGAGCATCCAAAAGCCATATTGTGGCTGCTAATTTTTACGGGTTGGTTTCGTCTGCTTCACTGATATTTAGCGTTTTCAACTCAACTGTTTTCTTTACAAACCGCCCTCTTAGGATTTCCATCATAAAATTAATTTCCATGTAAATCAGACAGTTTAGTGTTCGCACTAACTGTGCTTACCTAGATCGTGTCGCTTGCCAATTTTTATGCTTTATTTGTTTTGATGTCTAGAAATACCTGACAAATATGTGCGTTTATGTAAAATGACAGTAATGAAGTCTAGCTTCGTGGTACGACAAAGAGGTGCTCTGTCCCCGATACTCTTTATTCTCATAATAGAAA
>CAUVYK010000098.1:0-57241 GCA_963556175.1 Tipula confusa | reverse complement strand
GATTCACTTATTTAGCATATAAACGCGGTACCGCGCTTCCAAAGTTATGCAACAATATTAAAGTTTTTCATGAACTTTCGAAATAATCCCATTAATCCCATAAACTGTAGTCGTTTTGTTCTTCGGCTGTAAAAAATTTACATCGGCATCTGTTTTTAATCTTCCGGGTCACCTCGCGATCCTGACACTTCATATCCTTAAAATTATAATTTTCGTTTGAAAAAATTGCTATTTTCGAGGTTAAGCAACAGACCATGGCACATTATTAAATCTAATAACCGCTCTAATTGTACCATTCCCTCTGCAATCATCATACCTGGGATTATTATAGCATCTAGACATACTACTATTTCCTCATTAGTCTAGTCAACTATTCAATTCAAAATTTAACCCATAATGTCCATCAGCAGTAACAAAAAGGGCTATAGGTATTGAATGTGGAGTATTCTGGACGCATCGCTACTTGTGATAATATCCTGATAATAAATCTAAAACGGTGAAATAATTAGCCCCGAATAAACGTTGAAATAGATCTTCCATAATCGCTAAAGAGAATCGGCCTTTCACCATTATAGCGTTTACGTCGACATTCTTTCCTCTCCTGTTTTCTTTTTATAATTATTAGTTTTTAACATAATCATTCGACCATTTTTACTCGTTCACGTTCACCACCGTACTGTAGTTATTTTCCAGTCATTCTCTTTGTTATTTACATTCCAGGGTCGCACTCTACAAAATCTGATATTTATTTTTGTGGTGGAGGACATTTTTGTGTTTGTGGAGGATGGAGGAAATTTCTTAAGAAAAGAGGACTGTCTTCCACAAAGGAGGACGGGTGGCAAGCCTAGTTACAATGTATGGCCCTAGATCCTTCGCGTCAAACTTTGAACCACCATTGTATTGTGTTCTATTAATTAACACATAATCGCCTTCAGTGTATTGCTTCCCTTTCTTCCTTTTTCGATTGTACGATTCTTTATTTTCATCTTGGACGATTGCGATGTTGAGTTTTGCGTTTTCTCTTATCTCCGCACGGCGATTGTCGAATACGCGGGCTGTTTCTTGCGGCAAGTTTACTCTTAGATCGATGTGTTAGCCCAACAGGTGACATTTTGCTGAAACGAGTTATTCAGAAGCTCTGTAATCACTGTGAATCATTGTACGAAAAACTCTCTCCACTTGTCCATTTCCAGTAGACAGACCAGCTGTAACCAAGGAAAGTGAAATTTCTTCTATATTACAGTACTCGACAAATCCCGCTGAATGGAAAGCTCCTCCCATATCGGCTATTATATTTTTGGGGTTTCCAAACACTATTTTAACTTCTATATGACCTCGGTAGTATTGGTAGTTTTCGTCGGGTAGATCCACACAAACTTTGAAAATGCGTCGATAATGCAAAGAATACAGCGATACTGCTTCTTTGTTGCCGATAAACCACCCAAGTGATCTAAATGATATATTTCTAGCGGGTTGTCTCCTTTTGGAATCGGGTTCAGTAAACCCTCTTGCTTTCCCATTTTCCGCTCAGCAATAATACAGCTGATGCAGGTATTGATACAACTACGTGACCTTGTTCATGATACATCTTAATTATTTCCCCCTGCATTCTCCTCGGGACGACCATTAGCGACTCTTCATTATTCCTTAAACGCTACGCAATCAGTAATAATTTTGAAGTCCAGGCCCAATAAGTACACGCGCAGTTTTTTCAATGCAGCTACAATTGCAAGTACCTTCAGCTCATAAATGCTGTAGTTTTCCTGACTCTTCGAAATCTTCTTACTATAGAAAAATATTGGACATGCTGCCATCTTTGTCAGACCTTTGTAGCAATATGGCGCCAAGTTCACATTTGCTAGTGTCAGTATGCAGCTCAGGCTCGGCTTTTAATTAATATATATTCAACACTGGATAATTTGCCAAAATGGATTTCAACTTTTTGAATGCCATTTTTTGCTCCATCCCAAATTTAAAGTCGAAATCTTTTCTTAGCATATCCGTCAATGGTCTAGCTATAATTGCGTAACTCTCCACAAATTTTCTAAAATAGCCTGATAGACCCAAAAATTGCTAAACTTTCTTAGCTGTATTTGGCTCGGGAAATTTACTGATTGAAATTGTTTTCTGCCTTGATGGTTTGATCTGTCCGCCTCCTACTTCATATCCAAGATACTCGATTTTCTTGCATAAAAATTGACATTTGATCCACTTAATTGCGCAATCCATGCAATTTGACCACGTTCAGTACAATCTCCAATCTTTCCATAGCTTCTATTGTAGTTTTGGATGATATCACCAAGTCATCCATATACATACACATTATTCCCTTACGACATAATTCATCAACCACCCTGTTTATGAATCGCACAGGTAGTCTCATCGGACTAGTAATATGTTGCTTGTTTTGTTGCTTCGTTATAAATTGTAAAATTGTGGCAGAACAGTTTGGTTTTAAAATAGAAATTGCTAGCATTTATTAGAGGACATGTCTTTACACCTTGTAAATCCATGCAAAGATCAACACATTTTCCGACCTCCGCTTCAATTTTCCAATGATTTTTCATGTTGCGCCCTGCTTTTATTTTTTACATGTGTGTTGTATTGTTCATAATTACCTGCCTTAAACTGTACACAAATGTCATATCTATCTTTTTTTGGGATATAGAGATACAACAGACTTTATATGCACTTCTTTATATTACGTGAAAGTGTATTCTAAATATAATTTAGTAGTTTGCTTTCTGCAATAATGATTAGGCAGTTTATTTAGTCTAAAAACATTTCTACGCTTTTGCTATCCGCTCTTTTTCGTAATACTACAGGTTTTTCAAGTTTTATGAGTTCTGCACTAGAATACATCTTCAATTTGAACCCAAGAACGAACAATCCCTTATTTAATACCCAGAGTAATAAGGGAAGATAATTTACACACAGATACATATGCAGAATTAACATTAAAATAATACTTCAGAGTTGTAAGTCTACGAGAATTAGTGCCCGCAGTTGAAGGTTCTTTAGATCCGTTTTACATGATTTCGAATATAAAGTCTAAGCGATTTAAATTTACGTTTAATAATATCAGCTATACTCTATCATGTTTATCAGTGATATTTTCTGATGAAGTTGATGAATAGTTGTAACGAGCAACTTTTATGTGCTCGTGTTCCCCTGGGACCAAAATTATACAAATGTTGTCCACACCGGTTTTGTTTTTTTTTTATATTTCATTTATTTTATATGTTAGTGTTGTTGTATACCTATACTCATTTCCCCTAGACTAATTTTTTAAATTGTGTAACGGGTTATGAGTAAGTATGTAAAGTTGTGTTTTGTGTTATTCGTGATCAATTGGTTCAGAAGAGTCTTTTTGGTTGTAAGAAGAAAACAAAATAAGATGGTAAAAAATTTTGTAACTAAAAATAAAATTAAAAATTAAAAGTTCAAATTCAAAATTAAAACAAAAGAAATAAGTTGTAAATAATTTTGTAAATCAAAATATATAAAAATACTAGTGATAATGATCCAGTGAATTGGACTATGGATTGTATTCAGAATAATGTTATTATCATCGCAACAACGTTAAAACCAGCTCAGGGAAATCGAAACAAGTGTATAGTTCAAGCCTTAAAGAAAAAGAAAATTCAACCACGGCAAAGATAGTTTTCAAGTTTGTAAGAAGACCTTATGATAATTACCATTGAGGTTAACACAATAAACACGAGGAGAACAAAAATAGACATGGCGGCATTTATTGTAATTGTGTGTTACAAAACCAATGGATAAAATTTAGTTAAGTTTTTTTTATTATAATTATTATTTTTGTTTATTTATTTAAAATATTTATAGTTTGTTTTGTTTTATTAATTAAGTTTTAATCCAATTGGTTTAGTTAAGTTTATTAAAATTGTTTTTTGTTAAATTACACTGGTCAACAAAAAATCATTTTTTGCGTGTAACAAGACAATTTTTAGCTGATTTAGTTAAGAACGAGATCAAGTAAAGTAGGATTAGTAGTCAAATATTTTAAATACAAATAGTTTTATTGTAATATGAATTTTTAATTTTTTTTTAACTACAAATTTTTTAACAAAAATTAGATTATAATCAATGTTACAATATAAATATAAGTATTGCTTTATGACTTTCTCCTATACTTTGCCCCAACAGTAATCCGCCAGCATACTTGAACTCCATTTTCTTTGGTATGGTTTTTCTATTGTAAAAATATCTTGGTGGAATCTTTCATCGTGTTCATCACTAATAGCATCCAAATTTGTAGGGAAAAAGTCTAAATGTGAATGTAAAAAATGTATTTTTAGTGACATATTACAGCCTAATGCTTTATAGTTAACTAAAAGTTTTTCGACTATATTTTCGTAGTGATTGGATCGGTGATTTCCGAGAAAATTAGTGGTGATTTTATGAATGATTCCCAAGCTGGTTTTCTAGATCGTTGAGTTTTTCTTTAAATGATTCATCGTGTATCACTTGTCCACAAATATGCCCTCTTTAATTTTGGCGTTACTGATTTTGGGAAATTTTTCTTTTAGGTATAAAAATCCAGCACCATCTCAATGTATTGCTTTCACAAAATTTTTCATCAGGCCATGTTTTATATGGAGAGGTGGTTAAAATATGTCATCAGGTTTTACTAAAGGAGCATGTTGTACATTGTTGAGTCCTGGAGTAAGAGATTGTCTTTTGGGCCAATTTTTCTTAAAATAATGATTTTTTCTATCTCTACTGTCCCATTCACAAATAAAACAACAAAATTTTGTATACCCAAGTTGCAATCCTAGAAGAAGGGCAACAACTTTCAAATCTCCACAAATTTTCATAAGATTCTTTCATTTTAGCAGCGTGATCTATCGGTATGGAAGGAAGTTTACTACCATTATGTAACAGAACAGCCTTTAAACTTGTTTTTGAAGCGTCGATAAATAAACGCCACTCTTCGATTTTGTATTGTATCCTTAAAAACTTTATAACGCCACAGACATTGTGACAAGATATCAAATCGTTATCCTGTGGGAAAAAGCTTTTCAGCTCTTGGACTCGATGCGAGAAAGAGTTATTTTTGTGTTTGGTTGCAATAAATTCCATCCTTTTAATCTAGACCCCAATAGTTCTCCCTGTTGTTTTAACAAACGTAAATCACGAACTAAATCATGGAGATCTCCTTGAGACAGTAGATGTGTTTTTTTTTTCTTCGTTGAGATAAATCGATGAGAAAGCTACTTGAAAATCAGAATCGATACTGGCATTATCTGCTTCCTCTGATTCAGTTGATAGATCGGATCGCTGAGGTGGCTGAGGTATAGGTAGATTTTCACTGTGAGGAATCGGTCTTTTGGCAGATAACACATCGGGATACTTAACTTGTTTTTTAGTTTTAATTGTAATACCTTTTAATTGTAATACCTTTTGTATTAGTAAGACCAAAATAACTTTGATGAATGGTCTGTAGGTTCCATCCAAACCATAGGAATTCCGAAAGGCATAAACCGAGATCTTTTTGCCCATTGCGTAAGAAGTCCCACTCATGTAACACAACAGACATGATAAGCTCACTGTTTATCTTGTTGTCCGACAGGAAAGCCAAAATAATTTTTATACAATTTTTTACTAATGGTGTTAAATTTCTCCGTTGATTTATAAAATTAATTTCACCACAAATGGAACAGAACTTGTCCTGATCATTTTTACACTTTCTTGACATAGTTTAAGAATCACTCATCTATACTCAGCAAACACGAAACACAGTCACTTTACTCGAAAACAAAACAATCTGAATTAATAAAAGTAATTAAAAAACAATTATTATTGAATTTAACTGATAATAGCTGTAACATAAAAACTAGGTCTGATCAAATAAGAATAAATATGATTTGGTATTCAAGTTAGGTAGGTGTTTCAAAATTAGTAAGTATTTTAGTTGTTACGAAGTTTTGATGTATTTAAGTTTTTTGTTTCTCAATTTCGTTTTGATTCTGTTATTTTACCGTTAAATTAAAAATATTTTCCTTGTGATATTTTCTTATCGTGATGTGATGGTTACAAGTTCGGTTGCGTACCGAGACTTGTTGAAGTGGACCCTACTTTCCTATTCAATCCTTGGCGATTTTGACCAGCCCTGCGTTTAGCCGATATATATATATATTTATATATATATATATATATATATATATATATATATATATATATATATATAATATATATATATATATATATATATATATATATATATATATATATATATATATATATATATATATATATATAATATTGTATACTACATATATGCAAATGATCGATAACTACACATAAATTTGACTGTAATAATGAATTTTATTTTGATTTATATTAATAATTTTTAATAGCACATATCACATACTGTGAAATATTATAACACTTTACCTACTGTGCACCATGCACACATTTTTGTTTTATATAGTATATATAGCTATATACATGTTAAATACTCATCTATAGGTGTTTAAAACCAGAAAAAAACATGTTATGCTCTTCATAATATTATGTTAATAAATAAAAATCAATTTTAAAGAAGTACCGGAAGAATATCTATACTTTTAAACTGTGCATAATAATGCAAAAATTTATATAGTGCGGTAACTAAAATAACAAAAACATAAATTCTAATAATTCTAATAAAGTAATTATTTTATAATTTTCATTTCAATAAATCACGATTAAATTTATAATGCATACACAAATATTAACAAACTGCAAAAAAAAAAAAAAAAATCCTTCATCCTCCCATAACCACTTTAATTTTGTATTTTTTTTTTACTACTATAGGGATGCTAACACTATATTATTATACATAGTGTACATGTTGTTCATATAGTTACAAAGTATATAGGAGGTAATCATATACTACCTAAGTTTGCATATATACGTATACATAAAAAGTATTTACATCCGAATCATGTTTATATAGCTTTGTGGAAATATATAACATACAAATTTCTAATTAGGTATACACACATTGTATAATAAAGTAATTAATGTTTCAAAGTTTTTAGATTAGAATCTAACACTAAAAGACATGAACTTTGCATATACAGTTTCGTTTAGCGGTAAATGTATTTTTTAAGATAATTTAATAAGTTATAATAATCGAACTACCTTACCATGGTAGTTAATCTCGATTAGTAAAATGAACTTTTAAACTACTTGAGCCAGCTCCAGTAAGGGAGGTACTTTACCAGCCTCAGAAGAAGGTCCAAACGACGAGGGGGCGGGTACCGAGAGTAGTAGCGCTGTAGAGCATCCTGTTCTCACTGCCTCTTCGTCGGGAGAACTATTAGTGGATCTCTCCGTGACTCCTACTTTGGCACCAGTAAAAACAGATAAGATGACCACACAAAGGGCTGTCCCGGGACGACAAGTCAACGCCACCAACCTCGAGAATCACGCTGATGACTGGGAATCGTAGCACAAACCGGCACTAGGTAAGCAACCAGGAGCGGAGAACTCCATACCCTAATAATCAAGTATGGCTGGTACTAATAGGGTACCACAAGCAAAACTGCATCATGCAAAATAAGTCTCGGATACCTTCTGCAACAGGTTTGCTCAACAACATTTAACCCATGGTCTCATCTAGGAACATTGGGTTGGTGGGGGAAATATCATGGACATAAAGTCATGTGAGTTGATTTACGATCGCAGGGAAAAAGTCCTTGTTTCTCCTAATAAGTTCGTCCAATCCCAGAGTTCATCACTAAGTATTTGGTTGCAGTAATCCTGGAAGTACCGACTGGCAGGAGAGTGCAGGAGACTGTGCGCCTTTGTTTACTTCCCTGAAGACTCGGTAAGCGTTTCGCCTGTAGTTGTACAGTATTTGGTGGATTACTGCAACCTAAAAAACAATTCATCATAGGCTGCGATGAGAATTCATCAAACGCGTACCATTTCATTTGGGGTGGCAGCGACATGGTTCGATATACCGAGAGAGCATACAAGCGGCAAAGCATTGTATCCCTTGCTCTACAAATTGAAAGACATACAGGGATATTTTATTCGTAAAAGTGGATATAAGCTGCCAACATTTTTGTGTTCAATTAGTGACCTAGAATCTGCAACTTGATTGACTGCTAACATATTACAACACTGAACTAAGGCGTTCCAAACGTCTTAGGTGGATGAATAATTTGGGTAATATCGAGGAAATACTTACAGCTGCTCGACTCCATAAAGTTCTAACTAAGGATCAGCTTAACGAGATTGGGCTTCTTTTGAAATCTAACTATACATCGGATCGCAAAGAGTCACTCAAAACCCTGCTTCAAGCGCACTTTCCGAGCTGCACTGTATGCGACACAAATACAATTACTAACCTCATATTTAGTACACATAAGGATGCTAATGTGGGTTGGATTACTAGTTTATCCGGTAAGCTTTTTACTCCGGAAAAAGTTAAATGAGCCATTAACACCTATCAGCCATTGAAAGTTTCAGACGTTGATGAAATCTTCCCAGCCCTTCTCCAAAGGTGCTTGGACTTGATCCGTGCTCTTATTTAAAACTAGCTTCAATTTTAGTGACATACCGCAGGCTTGGCTCTGCAACCTGAGATATCATTTGAATAAAATGAACTTGTCCACAGACACGGAGAGCTGACTCTGTTTGACAGAGATACAAGTCGCAGAGCATATATTATGTGAATGTATTGCTCTGTGTACACTGAGGTGGCTTTATTTTGAAGAGAGTTATTTGACTCCGGAGAAATGTAAATTGGCCTCTGCAAGTAGCATTCTCGCCTTTATTAGAAAGGTGGACAAGCTTTTGAACTAATAAATTCCAAGAGCACAAAAGATCTTTAAGGTTGCAGTGCTGGCCCTTTGGTCAGTGGAAAAAATATAGACTGCGGAGATGTGCATAGAGGACCCATCATACAAAGAATTTACACTGGTCGCATGCGCGACAAAAAAAAACGTTTCGCTGGGGTTAATTGCATTAATTTCGAGCTCTTGATATTCTGAGGGATACTTTGTGGAACTGCCTTTTCAACCTGTTTTGCTTAGTTTGGCAAAGCAAAGTTATGCCTGATGAATTAAAAGTGGCCACGTTATGCCCTTTCGATAAAAAAGGAACTGCAAAAACTATAGCGGCAGGACTATAGAGGAGGGCCGCCATTTGCACGGTACAGAATTCTCTGTCGGCAGCAACGGCTTTTCGAGATAGAGAACGACTTGTCTTCTTCAAGTTGTGCCTACCAAGCTCGGAATCATCTCTGATAAAACCAGACTGTGAATGGCCTTTAAGAACCGTTTTATTAATTTTAATCATGATTGAACTAGTAGATACGATCAAAATGAAGTAGTCAGATGTTAAAGTAAAGGCGGTAATAGTAAAATATTTGAACGATTAAATTACTAAGCCAAACATTGAGATTTTGCGAATGGCTAAGGTTTCTATCAAATGAAAATAACACTGAGGTTTTTTCAAAATTATAAAAATAAATACCTTTCCAACGAAAGCAAGAAGAAGCCCATTACTGGCACTATACAAGTTTAATAAAATAAGAACGTAGTTTCAGCTGGGAAGTAATCATACTAAAATAACCAAACGATTGAAAGTTTGTCATGGCTTTATTTCTAAAAAAAAATAAAGCTAGGAAATGGACAACAAGAGCAGCAACTAAACTATCAATGTTTTGAAGCTAAACAGCAGACAGCTGAAGTTAAACAAAAACGTGAGAGCATAACTTCGAAGGATTTCATCTCACATTGAAGAGATTGTACAAGACAATACAGTTTTGGTAGAGCCAGCAAAAGGTCAAAAAATAGTTTTAAAGCCAATATCATTTCCAGGCGAAATAAAAACTAAAAGAAATAATAGCCACACTACATTTTTTTGTATGCTTCATATAATAACTAATACAAAATACAATAATCAACTATGAGCGAAGTGGCAGGACCATTGAATTAGGATGATAAAACTTGAAACCATTGCGTAAATCGAAATCATGATACAGAAAATGACGAAACAAAACTATCGCAGCTTGTATTCCCAATTGTTTCAAAAGTTAGCAATTCGAATACTTCATACTAGAGATTGTATAGCTAACGAATAATCGAGGTAAACCACAAATAAAATGAGCCGAAAAATTGTGTATATAGTATAAGCCATCAAAGCCAAAATCGCAAATAAGAATACTACTGTAAAAAATAAATTTGGAAAATTAGTACCGCAGTCATTGAAAATTGAGATGGGTTTGTTTTTGACTTTGAGAATCGCTTGAAATTAAAAATACCAAAGAAGAGATGGTGCTGTCAGGACACCGGATATATAAAAATATTAAACAAAGATATTGGATAAAGTATGAGAAACCAATTTTACTCGATCAACTTTCGAAAAGTACTTCTAAAATGGTGCAGGCGATGTTAATTTCGAAACCTCATACTCGTAAATGGACTGAAACAGAGCCAATTTCGAGTGAATTAAGAATTTAAGAACATCGTTTGTAAACATCTCGATGTGCTAATTCGGAATACTAAGGACATAATTTCAAATTTTCACTATTGCAAAAGCTACATGCCAAGTAATGAATGCTAAAAAGGTAATATTAAGCAATAATGGTAATTTTTTTTCCTTTATCTCCAATTTAGGAGTATAGGGCGTCCACTATTCTGAATCATCTTACTCTGTTTGGGGCTATTGCTTTAATTTCCGCCCATGATTTTCCTAGGTGTTTTGCCTCTGCTAGCATCGTTCTCTTCCATGTCATTGCTGGCCTTCCAACCTTTCTTTTTCCTTGTGGATTCCAGTCTAATGACATCCTCGTTATATCACTTGATGCCTTCCTCAGTGTGTGGCCAATCCATCTCCATTTTCGTCGCTTTATTTCGGTCTCAATGTCTGACTGACATGTTGTTATGTGCAGATTGATGTTACTAATCGTGTTAGGTCAGAAGCACTTAAGTATTCGTCGAAGGCATTTGTTTACGAATACCTGTAGCTTCTGTATGATTTTTCCTGTATGCTTCCATGTCTCACACCCATACAGTAGTACCGATTTCACACATGAGTTGAACATTCGTATCTTGGTCATGCGCGACAGGACCGAAGTATTCCAGACATTGTGTAGCATGTTGAATGTATATCTGGCTTTATTTATACGTTTGTGTATGTCTTCTTCTGTTCCATCTGCTTTCGTTATTGTGCAACCAAGGTATACGAATTCATTTACATCTTCAATTTGTATATTGTTGATGTGCATCGGTGTGGTTATATTTGTGTCGAGTCTCATCGTCTTGGTTTTCTTGATATTAATCTTGAGACCAACTTCGTTAGCTAGATCTGATAGCTGTTGCACTTTCTGCTGCATGTCAGAGTGTTTGTGTGTGAGCTAGCATATGTCGTCTGCATAGTCCAAATCATTGAGTTTACCAGTTAACCCTCATTGAATGGCATTAGGGGACTTGTTATCTAGTTTCCGCATTACACTGTCTAATACGATTAGGAACAGCATTGGTGAGAGTACGCAACCTTGCCTTACTCCTCGAGTGTTGTAGTATGTGTCACTTTGTTTGCCTTTGTATTGAATTCGGTTCCCAGCATCCCGATACATTTCTTGTATGAGTTTAATTAATTTCTTTGGGATTCCCATTTCACAAAGTCTCTGCCATATTGCCATATACGCCATATTGCGTTCCTGTTTATCGTATCGAATGCGCGTTCGAAGTCGTTGAAGAGCATATACAATGGTGAATTCCATTCATTGGATTGCTCAGTGATGATACGGATTGTGTTGATGTGATCAGTGTTTCTTCCTGTAAAGTACCTTTATTGTTGTACTGAGGAGGGAGATACCTCACCAATTCCTACATTCTCTTAGGTCACCTTTCTTGGGTATCGTAATTATCAAGCCTTCTCTCCATTTCAGTGGAATTCTCCCAGAATTCCAGATGTCTTGGATTATTGGTGTTAATATGCTTGCAGTTGTAGAATAATGGTCATACTTGGATGAAAATTCCGATTCGCTTGCGACATCAAGTTTGGGTTACTGAAAACAGAGAATTAGAATTACATAAGAGTGGTCTTTGGTCAACAGTTCTAGTTTTTGAACCTACATATGTTTTAGGTTTTAAAAAGTAGAAACTCGTCCAAATATAGGAATCCAAGCAAGAACTGCTATAAAAAACGGTAAAATATTTATGGTAGTGGATATGGAGGACAAATACAAATTTTATACCATACAACACCACAATCACAGGTATAAGTCACAGGCATTATATAAGGCAAAAAACAAAACAAAATTGGGTTCTTATTAATCTAATTAATAATTATTCAATTTTTTAGAACCCAAAATAAAATGAAAAGTTACAAAAACAAAAAAAAAACCTAATTATAATATTTTATTTCCATTTCTTGTTACTTATTTTACGATCCCCTCCGTAAAAATTCTAGGAACGGAACCCTTAAATATTAAAAATACTTTATATACCTTATCACTATATCGACACAACAAAATTATACCAACAATTTTTTGTTGGGATATATCGTCTTAAGGAAAATTTAAAATTTTCTTTTTTAATTAAATTACAATGTGATTTTTAATTATTTCTCCGAAAGAAAATTAAAATAAACTTTTGAAAAATTGAAGCTTCCTGACGAATATGATGTAAAAAGGATGTTATATAGAACTCTTGTTTTTGTTATTGCCAAGTACTACAGTTTGTAAAACTAGCACTACCTATCCATAATGATTTGAATTAAGTTCTGTTAGTTTGCGATTCTTAAGAAAGATCTACCTCGTAACGGTACTTTGTAACGATATAAGTGCTTAGATAGTTATGTTACATCAAATAACCAAGATCCTAATTAGCTTAGTATAGCCTCCATCAGTAGATTTATCACGAGGCAAACGATCAGAAGATCTTCAACGATTTTTTTAAAGGCTGTAAGAAAATTAGTAAAACAGAAATCGAGTGCTGCTTTACAAGTACATCGTTCTTCATCTGCACACTTCACCATCATGGTTGATATCTCTCATTCTACAATTGGAGCTATGATTCAGCAGTTTGTATCCGGCATCTGGCAACCACTCTTGTCACTCCTTCAAATGAGTGCTCATTACAAAAATCCATTGCGTCTTAGTCTCTAAAACTTGGTCTTTCAAAATTGTACATACCATATGTCAAAAACCCAAGATTTCAAGGCACGCAACGTTTCGCAAAAATACAGCTGATCATCATTTTACTACTTCCACTTTCCGGCAACAATCGATATTGCGTGAAGTTGATTGATCGATTTTCGCGAAGAGCTGAAGTGGTTCCGCTGCAGAGTATGATTGCTGCTATACAGTTGTATTTCCAGTTTCTTTCACATGGATAGCTAGATTCGGAGTACCAGAGTTTATTGTTACCAACCAATTAGAAATTCAGAATCTGGATTATAGAATCTTATTAAAAAAAATAATGGTAGTAAATTAAGTCATATGTTGAAATTATGTATGCTTATCGTGTTGTTGTTGTCATTATTGGTTGTTGTCAATCACTCGTTTGATGTGTTTATGTAGGACTCTAGAAGCACGAGTCCACAGGCAGCTACCTTGATTACCTTTGTTCAAATCCGTCTCTGTTTATATATATATATATATATATATATATATATATATATATATATATATATATATATATATATATATATACCCCCGGGTGGGCCATTTAAAAGTTTACATTTAAAAATGCAATAAAACAAAAACGGTTTGAAATTTTATATTTTTGTTGTGAAGCACAATTTTTCCGGTTAGAGAAATAATATTTTTTCATTCATATGGCTGCCGCGGCTGGCCTCACAGTACCCTATTCGATCGGACCAATTTTCGAGCACTTTTTCGAGTGTATGGAGTCGTATCTCGGTGATGGCATCACGAATGTTGGCTTTCAAATGATCAATTGTTTCTGGTTTGTCGGCATAATACTTGTCTTTAACGGCGCCCCACAGCAAATAGTCCAATGATGGTAAATCGCAGCTTCTTGCCGGCCAATTGACATCACCATTTCGGCTAATTAAACGGCCATCAAACGTTTGACGCAATAAATCGATTGTGGCATGAGATGTGTGGCAAGGTGCACCATCCTGTTAAAACCTAACATCGTTCCCACCAATACCATGAAGAGCGGGCGCAAAAAAATCGGTTATCATGGTGCGATAGGTGTCTCCATTGACCGTAATGGTTGTGTCGTCCTCATTTTCAAAGAAATATGGGCCAATGATGCCTTCGCTCCACAAACCGCACCAAACAGTCACTCGTAATGGGTGCATTGGCTTCTGTAAGACCACGTGTGGGTTTTCTGAGCCCTAAATACGGCAATACCGTACCCACCAAGATGAAAATGAGCTTTATCCGAAAAGATGATTTTTTTGGCAAAATCGACATCATCGTGCAGTTTCTCGCTGGCCCATCTAGCGAAGTGAAAATGAAGCGGATGGTGATGCGGCTTTAACTCTTGAACCAATTGAACTTTGTAAGGCGTCATACCGAAATCTTCGAAAAATGCGACGTAAACTGGTGCGTGAAATGAACAATTCTTGAGAACGATGACGATTTGATGTTGATGGATTCTCATGCACACTCTCAGCCACAGCTTCGATATTTTCGGGTATACGCCAAAATTTTTGCACAACATTTTCGTGAAAATTCTAACCAATTATCTTTGTTTTGGAAATAAATTTCCAATAAATCCCAATGTTGCTCAAACGTAAATCAATTCATTTCTTGAAATTTAAACCGATAGATGACCCACCCATTATATATATATATATATATATATATATATATATATATATATATATATATATATATATATATATATATATATATATATATATATATATATATATATATATATATATATATATATATATATATATATATATATATATATATATATATATATATATATATATATATATATATATATATATATATATATATATATATATATATATGAGGTTTTATTTACTCCAAAATAAATAATAATTTTTATGTAAATTATCTCTTATGTACGTTTTACTATACATGATGTATATGTTGTTTTGTCTGCAAACACTTATCTATATATGGGTTGAGTGTTGCAGTAAAAATAATTAATAGATGTACGAATATTTTTTAAATGAGTTTTATATTCATCATGTCAATAATGATGTTTTTAATTAATATTTCAACATATAATATTTCAAGCGTATTTTAATGCTTAACTGATCTATAAATGATGGACGTATGCGCTTTTGCTATACCTTAAAGGCCAAAATATTTATTATTAGTATATTTTTTGGTAATAATCGAATATATATATATATTTAGGACTACGCTACCCGAAATTGGAACTATTTGTTTGTTTCATTTTGTATCACGACAGAAGTTACATCAGACCTCAGCCCATAATTGGCCACAACACCGTGACCAATTGTGTGTAAAATCGTACGTTGGGCTGACCACCTGCAATTATTACCAATTGTATAAGTATTTGGTCTGAAAGATCTTTTAAAAGATCTTTGTACATCTTTGTCATGTAATGCTGTTGATTAGTTATTGTTCATATATGGCAGACTTAGAATATATTCTGACAAATTTATCGGGCAATGTACAATCAAATTAGTAAAATATTTTCCATGCTTAAATTTCTTAAAAAAAATTAATTATTTTGAATCAAATGGGTACTGGGATCAAATCCCAATAGTGAAAGGCACTAGAAGGGTTTTAACCATCCCTCAATGTTTGGAAGCGAAGTAAGTTATCTTTCTGTCCATTGAACTGTTTAAATTTTTTTTATTACCTACAGTTGTCGTTCAAATTGCAAGTGTACATGGGAACTACAATAGTGCAGGGTGTTATTAAATTCTATGGGCGATCTTATTTCACAATCGTTGGGGAGGAATTTACAGCTTCCACAAAGAAACTCTATATATCGTAAGTGAATCCACAATGACAAATAATGATTAATATTTACATATTAACATAACTTTCATCAGTTCTAACGCAAAAGTCATCAAGCCATCGATACCGCAATCAAAGAATTTAAGTGGAAGTAATCATAAATGCAGGAATGGTATTCACCATTTTGCTTTCTGATAATTTGAAGATTTCAAATACTTCAAACATTGCACCGATTACAATTTTTAGATTGGTCCTAGCAAATGATCTAGCAGATACTAACTTGAAATCACTAAACGCATTGTATTTAATGCACACATCACAGGTAGACATCAACAAGACCTTACAAAATAGCAATTTGGAAATTCGGTACGCTCGACAGTATCAAGGTTATTGGCAATTAAAAGAAAATTGAAAAATAAAATTGCTAAAACAAGAATACCAATAATTCATGCCTGAATACTTAACTCTTAACTACACGGAGAAAAGTGCGTCCGGCCTAACTGAAATATTGTCAGAAAAGTTGTATTTACTATAGCACTTTGTTGTGCTAAATTTACGTGTGATATTTGATGAATCGTGTCCATCATCATCAGGACTTTCTTTAAATCAGAAATTTCTAGAAGGTCCAACAATTCAAGAGGAACTTATATTGATTAGTATATGAAGTTTCGAATGCACAAGATTGTTTTTTGTGCCAATGTTGCAGAAATGTATCGACAGATTTTAATTCATGTCAAAACGTAACGTTTCGAGATTCGACACCAAATCAAAAATGTAACATTACAGGTTAAAAACTGTAACCTATGGTACAGCGTCAGCTCCCTTTCTAGTTATTACAACAATAAAGCAACTATCTGAAGATCATCAAATTAAGTACCCAGTACAGCATCAAAAACTATTTCACGGAACTTTTACGTAGACAATCTCCTCACATAGAGCTTCTTTAGTGCAAAAACCAATACAGTTACAAAAATAGTTAGTAATCATTCTAGACTTTGGTGGTATCCAACTCCACAAAGGGTCGTCAAACTCAGGAACCTTCATGAATAGCATAAATCAGTTAGAAAGTGGGAAGAGCATTCCATTTTTTAAAGTCGAAAACAGTAATGTAAAGGTGTTAGGTATACACTGGAAACCTTAAACTGATCAATTTACGTTCAAGTATACTTATCAAACGTAAATTTATTTCGAAAGCTTTAAAATTGTTCGATCCATTTCGATGGCTGGCTCCCATATAGTGATCAATATCAAAATTTAATTCCAGCGATTATGGCTGTACTCTTTCATGAGATAATCCTTTACCAAACCAATTAGCACAAAATTGTGAAACTATTAAAATCATCATGAAAAGCTTTAATAATTTCAAATTCCAAGACAAATGTTATTCTTTACAGTCAACTTCACGGCTTCTGTGATGCTAGCAAAGCACCGTCATCTGTAGTGAATTATTGTAACAATTACGATTTAAGCGGTTCTCCTCGAGTTCGAATAGTCACGGCGAAAATAAATGTTGCACCGGTTCATTATCAATACCCAGGCACGTCTATTTTCACAAATTTTGCAAGCTTTTTTTCGTAGCGGTTTTAAGATTTAAATATTAGCGTGTCTTATACTCACGTGATAACCCAGTTGATTTAGCATCACAGGACATTCAACCAGCGGAAATTTATGCTAATCTATTTTAGTTTTGTGAACCTGGTTGGTTAGTATATAATTAAGCTGAGTAGCCATCGTCAAACGACGCGCAATTACTAACCACAGAAGACGAACGTAAACTCATAGTACTACAAACAAATGTTAAAGTCAATGATCTTAAAGAAATGTTGTTCAATCGAATATCAACTTGGCCTTGCTTAAGACGAATAATTGCATTTTGTATACAATATAATATTATTATATACAATTGTCGACTGATATGTTGCGATTAAACACACTGGAACGATCACCAACTGTAAAATAAAATATAGTGTGAAAGGTCTTGTAAAAGATCTCAGTAAAGGGTCAACTTTGGCCTGTAATGCTCTTGATTTTATTTTTGATTTGTTTGATTTTTTTACTGCTCTCGGATCTGAACGCCGAGTCGTTCAACGAGATCCTCTCCAAGCCTTTTGCAGTTTGACCATCTTGGAATTATATTTGAATCCATATTTGAGTCGTAACTGCGCTTTAAACCGTACTTTGGCATAAAGCCAGTAAACAGACCTTCCCATGTCTCTTACGAGACGTTTACAACTACAGGGTGGATCAACTTACACGAACTGATTGTAAATGCTTATAACTTTTTTATTTTTAAAGTTTTTGATTTAATTTTTTAAATAAAAGAATAAATTATTAAGTTTTCTTAAGCTAAGTGTGAATGGCAGTTTTGCAATTTCTTTGCGAATATTCTGTTTTAGTTCCTTAATGGTTTGTAGTTTATTGAAGTAAACCCGTTCCTTCAAAATACCCCACTAATAAATCAGAGGCCATTAAATCTGGAGAATGAGGTGGTTACTTGAAATCCGCATTCTTTGAAATTTTTCGGTCATCGAAAAGTTCTCGCAGAATCGCCAATGTCCCTCTCGCGGTATGAGCTGTAAGCTCCATCTTGCTGAAACCATATGTCATGACTATTGGAAACTACCGGACGTAAAAATTTTCCCCTAGAGACGGTTTCAGGCTGCTCAATTTCATTTTCGAAAAAATATGGACCAATTACTCCTATCAGCTATAATTCCACACCAAACAGTGAATCTGGGAAGGTGTAATTGTTGCTGATGATCAACAATTTATACCTCAGTAGCTTTACGTTTTCCTCTATTCAATTGGAATACGAAGACCCACATAGTTCTGCATTACTATATGTTCTGTAATGTACTTCCCATCATAAAAGTATTTTTGAAACATTTTTCGAAACTTTGATACCATTCGTGTATCCACACTAAGGCAGCTTATCTTTAGTCTTTGTGAGTATATTTCCGAGGTATGCGCTTATCATCCAGACTCCGCAATAAGTCGGTTCGTTATTTGATGCTCCATTTATTTGGTATTTACTAGATGTAAAACTTTGAGTACATTATAATCTTAGCTAGGTTGTTTTTAAAATATGATTAAATTTTAACCGGTTTGTATCGAGGAATCTCGTCTGTAAATCTTATTTCACCAAGTTCTTTAAGAGCTCCAACGCATTAAACTAGAAGACACATTTTTTGATTTTTAAAGCCATATTTGAAGATTGTGGTCACTGTAATTGTAAATTTGACACCATACAAATAAGGACGGAAGAGTTTGCCAGCAATTCTTTATCCACAGTTGAATAATTTTTTTCGGCTTTATTATGAACCCGACTTGCGTAAGCCACAGGTAGGCCGTCTTCACCGATTTTTTGTGAAAGAATGGTTCCAACTGAAATTACGGAAATTACCAGTTACGGTATTACATGATTGGTGGATTTATTAACATCTCTTTAAGTTCATGATTCGCAAAAATATCGCGGGTTCATTTCTAAAACCTAAAAGCATACGAGTAAAATGGTAGTGCTCCGTTTGTGTACTAAACCCGGTTTTATGTTTATCATCCACAAACAGAGGGATTTTATGATAAGCATTCGCAAAATCCAATGTCGTAAAATTATCTGCGTCTGCCAACTGTTCGATATTTCTGTAATATTTGGTAATGAACAAGTATCATTTATGGTTAAATCATTTAAACGACGAAAATCAACAACGACGCGTTAACGTTTTGATTTGCCTGTTGATTTTTTTCGAACGACCAATAAAGTAGAATTGAATGGACTATTACTATGGTTAATAATACCATCTTCAAGCATTTTCTCTACTTGCGTATTGATTTCTGCCTTGACTAAATAAGGAAGACGGCAAGGTTTTATATTGACGGGCTGAAAATCGGTTTGTATCGGAATAAGGTGGACTCCAGCATTGGTAGTTATGAGGTGGTCACCTGGTAAATAAAATATGACGTTAAACCTTTTACAATTAGCACAAGGATAAAAGATTTGGATGATTTTCGTTGCTGTACCTATATTTGGTACTTTGACTTTGCGTGAACGAACGTGTAGTACTTTGTCGATTGATACCGTAACTTAAATTATTGCGAAAAGAATGAAGTTGTTGAAGATTAGAGTTATGCTTAAAGCATTTAAATGTAGTATGGTCAGTTTTGAAACAAATTTGACACTTTATAGATTGTTGAGTTGTTAGATTTTGAAATTTTGTTTTACCTTTATTTGGATGAAATAAATTTGCATCCTTTAACTTGTTAAAACGACACGAATTTATTAGAATCTTCAAATGATGTTATTCTATTATTTATTAATTTTATGTTTTTATCAAGGATTCCACCATCGGAAGTCGCTGGGGCATATGATTTATTTAAATCCGCAAGAAGATTTTCGATTCTTATACTGAAATCTTTTCACTTTCGTTATAACGCTGGAGACCTGGCACCAAATCAATTTGAATATTTTCTTGTGCTCTAATATTTGTAAATTTTTGATTCAAGTTTTTTTCCAGTTCTTTCCAATTTTCGTACGAAGAAATTAGGACACTGGTTATACGCAGTACCTACCAATTTAATTTTAGTATAGCCAATACTAAAAGCAAGGCGTGATCTGTATCCAATTTCACATCTTTATAGATTAAATCTATGTAGTTTATCAGAAAGTAGTTTTAATTGCTCTGTCGAAATTGAAAGTCGTGATTGTATTGCAAGTAGGCTTGTCACCTGTCCTCCTTTGTGGAGGACAGTCCTCCTTTCGTAAGAAATTGCCTCCATCCTCCACGAACGCAAAAATGTCCTCCACCAGAAAAATAAATATATTATTTTGTAGAGTGCGACCCTGGAATGTAAATAATAAAGAGAAGGACTGGAAAAGATTATCAACAAGTAAACGCTATAATGGTGAAAGACCGATCTCCTTTAGCGATTATGGAACTTCAACGTTTATTCGGAGCTAATTATTTCACCGTTTTGGATTTATAATCAGGATGTTACCAGGTATAGCGATTTCTTTAAAATAGCGATTTCTTTAAACGCAAGGTATAATTTTTTGGATATGAAGTGTCAGGATCGCAAGTTACAGTGGGAAGATCAAAACAGATATCGATGTAAATTTTCCACAGCCGAAGAACAGAACTCAGATACGACTACAGTGTATGCAAAACTTTGAAAGCGCAGTACTGCGTTTATATTCTAAATTAAGAAATCGCAAAACGTTAGCATTAAAAAGGAATAAAAGGACCCTAATTTAGAACATGAAATGGTTGCCGATGCTTGATCAAAGGGTTATGGAGAATTTTGTTCCAAGTCAATCAGTATAAAAAAAGTTGCCCTATGGCCTATTTATACAGACAGACCACCGAATGTAAACAAAAGTATCATTCATACGAATTGGAAGCCTTAGCCTTCGTCGCGATCATAACCGATTGTGCGTCATTACAAACTTGTTCAACAAAAAAAATGTAATACCAAGAATTTCAATACGGTGGCTAAAATTAGCACATTACGATTTTGTCATGGAATATTGACCAGGAGTACAAATGAAACATGTGGTGGTGCTGAATTGGAATACAAACAGTGCGGAAGAACCGATGCATCTGGCCATTTTACTTGTTCGTAAGACTAACGCAGGATACATAAATAAGTTGTTCCTGCAATGATAAAGTGGAGATTCGCCTAACTAAATCGGGACTATATGGGATATGTAAAGTTTCGAATGCATTAAAGATGCTCCAGAAAAATAATTTTTTTTGTTTCCAAGAATGAAAATGTATGGCAGCTTGTATCGAGTGCGGATAAACAAAAGCACTATGAGAACGAAAGGAAGGAGAATTACATCCGATTAATAAGATACCAATACCATTCAATATCGTGCATATCGACCAGCTTGAATAATTTCCTAATACGCTTATACGTGTAAGTTGTTCCAACGCTATTTTGAAGACAATGATATAAAGCATGTGCTAAACGCAACCACAACGAAATAAATAAATGTTAAGAAAATGAATCGAGGACCGAGGGTAGATTTTTAATGAAAGTTTATTTTTATGAAACGTTTTTAATGCCGCTACGATGATTTTAACGTCGACCAAAATAGAACTACCTATATCGACGAGATAGTTGTCTTTATTGCCCGCTATAGACAGAACTATAATTATTTGGGCAGCCTTTTCAAGATGTTTCATTAGTGAAAATTTCCCAAAATGGATGCGTCGATGATTTGTTTGGACTTACAAAATGGTCGCTAGCAGTGTTTAAAACAAAAGTTTAACTATGCTCCTTTGGCATTTTCCAAAGGTGGCAAGCCTAATTGCAAGGTACTATGATTTCTCTAGGTCTGTATTATGCGTAAATATATCTTTATCGGATGTTAAACTTACGTTGGATCAGTTAAGCTTAGTTTTGAACATTCGAGTTCACTATGTTCTTCTAAAGTATTAATTTTTCTATTTCGTAAAGTTTTATAAGTAGTACCCATTTATTTTAATTAAGTTCAACATAACTTAAGATTAATTGATTGATTTATGAGACTGTGAGACCAAACGCTTGTCAAGTATTCCAGTTAACGCCGATCCTATTTCCACAGTCTTTTTACATTTAACAAACGGTAGGATAGGAGAGATTTTCATATATTTATATTTCTAAAAATATATTTATAAAAGAGACGACTCGGTCTCAGACACCTCATAATCATTACGACACAATTCTATTCTTTTTTTATGGTGTAGGGAAAGAAAAGGTATGTCAGTAAAGACAAAATTGGTCCGGTTCCCCGGTAGCCAATATTCAAACAACTGTTAGCATAAGACAATCAAAATATTACTGAACTGCTCTGCATTCGGACATCTCTTGTCAGCTACTCCAGTGTGCTACCATTCATCTGTTATCTGCAAAGGTGTTTATGTTTATGTTTATTATGTTTATGTTTATAGTTTTTGCCTGAAATTTTCAATTAACTAATTTATTACATTTATAAAAAGATGTAATTATAAGAATTATAAAATAATATAAATTAGTTTTTATAAAATTTGATTAAATATTACAAATCAATTAAATTAAAAGCTTTACGACAAATACGTCATATAATCATCAAAAATCTAATTTATATACACTTTATTTGACACAACACTTTAAAATTTATACAAATTAGATTTTTAAAAAATTAAATATTACAAACCAATTGAATTAACCGCTTTACGATAATATATCGTTTAATCGCCGAAAATCAAATTGATATACACTTTATTTGACACAAAACTTTAAAATTAAAATAAATTAAATTGAAAAAAAATTTGTTTAACATTACGAATCAATTGAATTAACCGTTTTAAGACAAATGCGTCATATAAACGCACGAACATCATAAACCGTTTTATGACAAATGCCCTTTTTAAATGTATTGATATTAAACATAAATTAGAAAGCCTTCACTGCTTGTTTCCAATTTAATTCGAATCAGGCCCAACTTCTGTCTAAGTAAAATTTAAGGTAGCGTCATAAGTCTTTTTAGTATACCCATTAGTTTTAGTAAATTCGTAAAATGCTTACGCAATTTTACCCTCGCAATATTTTTCCAATTACGTATTATTAATTTGATGTGTTTGTGCAGAGCTTTTTGACAGATTAAAAAAAAAAAAGTTATTTCGCTTCTATTTATCTAAAAAATAAAAAACAACATTTCCAATTTAATTTATGTAAATCAATTAACGAAATGAAAAATAAAATGAAAAACCGCATAAAAATATTTTGTTTGTTCATAATTTTTCATCAAACTTTTTTACGTGCATACATGTATATACCACATCGTACATGAATCAGTATTCATCTTGTTTTTGATTTAAAAAATAAAAAATAAAAAATGGTTAGAATATAAATTTAAGTAGATTTCATTCCATTCAATGTGTATGTATATATGGATTTCCATCTCAATGCTTTTCCTCCTCATAACCATAAAAAAAATCCATATCATATATTTATCTATATATGTACGTATGTGTACACACACACAGTATTATATAAATATATTCAACATACTTCAATAAATTTCCATTTGATTTTTAATTTAATGCATGTTTTTCCACATTCGGAAAAAATAAATAGAAATAATAATAATAATAGTAATAATAAAATGGGAAAATTTTTATACATGGAAAAATTTGAAAATCAATGGAAAAAACTTTTCTGTATAGCATTTTTGCCGATACAATATTATAATACCAACAATTTATTAATGATAAAAGCTTATGATATGTGTATCTGTCGTTTAAAATTATGTTTAGGATATCGCGTCATTGTTGTCAGCCACATCCAATACGAAAATCGATTAGTTCGCTATTTAAGCGTATTTAAATTTCATATAAAGAACAAATTCTCAGAATGTAATGTTGTGTGATAATTATTTTAATGCGATACAAAAAGATTGCCAGAAGCTCAAAAATTTGTTTTTCCGAGGTCGAAATGCAAATAGTTAAAAAGGGCAAATACAAAAGGTAATCGGTTCTTTTAGATTTAACCATAAAATTTATTATCGAAAATTGATAGGTTTTATTTATATATACTAGCTGTCCCGGTAAACGTTGTTCTGCCATATAAATTATTTCTAGTGAATATTTTGGTTGTAAAATAACGAATCTATGACAGAAAGAGGAATGGAGCGCTGTAGAAGATGATCGCCGATAAAAATAAAAATACACTAACCATTCGTTTCTCAATTCAATGTATTTCATTAACGTAACGGACATATCTTTGTGTGATTTTTTAAAAGTTAAATGTAAAGTGAAAAAAAGTAATATATTTTTTATCTTAAAGTAGGAAAATGAAATAAAGAAAATCAATATTAATTTTGAAGAGCAATTGAGTGTACGATATTTTTTGTCAGTCCGTCTTTAGCCAACACAAATAAGCTCTATAGTTTGCCTACGCGAGAACATGCCACGTGTAATTGTCCGTGTGCCTAAATCAAAGCCGCAAACAGACATCGTTTGGTCTTATTGATTGTCATTGCGAATGCCAATCTAATAGGAAATTCAACGCGTTTGAATTCAATTGGCACGTCTGTGGAAATCATTGAAATTCATGGCAGCAAAACATTTTTGGCTTGGAATTTGCCATTCAAAATGATGGCTTCGATAATGTTTTTCATTAATTTTTAATAATCTACCGCGTGCCATTGCACTGCCGTGGTGGGTTCAAATCCCGAAGTAAAATAATCGGAGATCCAACTTTCAGTGACAGAAGGTGTAGTGGCATGTCTGGCAAATCCAGTGAGTTCAAAAACTCTGTTAGATAACTTACAGCTTCGTTGGCATCGCAAACTGTATCGATCGATTTGTATGATACCAAATCCCCTGGCAACGACTGCTGTATCTTGAAATTTAAATCGTCGACGTTCATATTTTTGCGACGTTATATTTTAAAATGGCTCTTTATGCCAATCACGCATGATTTATGTATTGTGTGCGTACATCTGAAAATATGCGGTCAATGAGAGCATTTTGCGAATAAACGATTGTACAGAAATTAGTGGGCAATTTTAGGAATCCAGTATTTTCATATAAAGCAACTTTTCCACCGCCGATATCTAACAATTGGTTTGAGAATGTGTCAGCGGATGAATCTTGTAGCATTTAGACACGCATGTTTATTTTTAGCTGGACTTTTCCAACACTACGCCACAGTGGCGATGATTTCAAGGAAGCGATGATCTTATCAGCGTACGTTGAACGTCGAATGATGGGCTATTTTAGAATGTTCTGTTCTACAGCTCAAGGGAATGTTTGTGTGCCATAGTGCATTCATCCCGCAGATGATAATTAAACATTGTTTCAGAACTGTGGCCATGGACGATTGTTGTTTTATGTTGCACACTGCGTCTGGGTTATTTTGAATATTCAGTGATAGCTTAAATGCTGAATGAGCTATTCTGCCTCCATCCAATAACATTGCTGCAAGGTCAGTTGATGCAACGGCCAATGCGACGCCATTATTTGATCGTATTTCAGCGGGTAAAATTTTCGAAATGAGAAATGTTTTGCCAGTTCCACCTGCTGCATCCAAAAAAAAGAATCCTTCTTGTTCACTGTGCGTATATCTCGAAATGACACTGCCTTTATTCACATACTTGCAATGCTCTTCACCGAACTGCAGAACTCAACATGCATTGAATGTTGTGCTCAGCAGAGGTGAATAGTAAAACTCAACGATTGTCAATGTCTGCGTTGTTGATATTTAGCGTAAATGATTTTTCGCCATTATCAGTATTTCTTCGACGATATATTGGATATCCGTCAATATTTGTAATAGTGTCGTTGGTGAAATCTTTAGGAAAACACTTTGTACATTTTTTATCTGCCATACAATGCGATAAACGATTCAGCTCACCGCATGGGCCATATGAATCATTTTTGTAGTTGATCAGTACATGGATCTGGAATTTCCACTAAAATTACACTATTAATTTCTTCAGGGCGTATTTTGTCGACTAACCAAATCAAAACGTGTGTATGAGGTAATCCTCGCTTTTGCCACTCAATCGAATACATGCAGCAACATGTGAGGCCGAATACGTGTACACTCTCGTCCGTACTCGAATGAATTACCTGTGGCGAAATCTAGTTGTTTAATGTTTATGCAATATCCGTTTTGTCCCTTCCAGAAAATTAGCGAATATTGGAGAGCATCGTATTAACGGTGTGTGTCGGCATTATTGTTTCTTGCGGTCGCCAACCATGATTACAGCAACTTCGTCATCAATGGGCACATTTAATCTACGCACCTGCTCTCCAGCTGGTGTTTTATCAAGATTGATGACAATAGCGTTATTGTATTGTTGTATAAAAATGTATGTGCTTCGTTTGGCATTGGCAGCAATGAGCCTACTTTCAGTGCCGATGAGACGGCTGTTCAATCGTTAGGGTGGTGTCTCAATTTTTAGTAGCACCACATTTCGGCTGACTCATGTTTGAATTTGAGCATATGACAATGGGGTTGCATATTAGTTACGTAATCTTGCCGGAAGTTACCATAAAATTTACATCGCATTTTAGACGGTTTAAAATGATAAAATGGCAATTAATACTAGAAATAGACACTGTACCGGACCACAATTAAATTTCCCAAGATATAAAAAGTTCAATAAATTTTAAGAAAAAATTGTTCTGATGTCGACGATAAAGATTTAGTTTTAGTTAAATCTGCGTACTTAGTTTCAGAGAATATCCAGACTATACTTTCAGCCAAATAAACTGGTTTGAGCCGATCAATAGAAATAGACATCGGATTTCTATTTCAATGATAACGTTATTTCTCGAATCTTCTGACTACTGGATATATGAACTATCGTGCCAGTTCAGTCTAAGTCAAGTTTTAATTTTGTCCACTCGTAAAAATAAATGTTTGCCATATTTTAAATCTGCTGGTATGTAATCTTGTTATTTTCTTGGTTTTTTTGGAACTAAATTTTGCATGGTTGCGAAAGAATCAGTTGAATTTTCGTACTAGTATATCACCTAGAATTCATTCAAATACCTAAAAAAATGATAATAGTTCCTTACTCCAGTTTAAAGTATTACCATGAGCTTTCAAACATGGAATCATGATTTTTAACAAGCTACGCAAGATTTAGCCCAAATACTTTCATCGATATTCATAGCAGACCAGAAATACTTGGTAGTCACAAGTTTTCTGGTAGCTTTACTCCGGGATAAGTCATGGCATGAGTGAAACACAGTCTGACGTAGTTCTTGTTGAATGTAAGGCCGATTAACACTCACTGAAGTTTCACACGAAATAGGCCTCCTGATAAACGACAAAATAGGCGAGTGATATATTCCAAAAACAATTTTGAGTTTTGAAGATCTGCCAATTTTCCTACGTCCAGTCCGATCAGATGAATAACATAATTTTCTATAGATTGTAATAAGGTATCCGCTAACTACATTTGTTGATCCTTTTGTTAATTCAAAATTGGGCTATAAAATCATAATAGCATGCTTGACATGCTTGTTATAATCATCGGCTTATGATCAGTAAAATTTATAAATTGTTGGCCCTCAACAAAGTAACGAAAGTGTTTTACTGCTAGAAATATGACCAAAAGGTCCCGATCTTCCCATTTACTTTCAGCTGGAGCTTAGTTTGGCTTAGTTTTTTTTAATAGAAAAAAGTGGTTCTAATTTTTCCATCATTGTTATGCTCTTAACACATGCCTCTACAGTCGTGACCGACGCGTTGCAGAGAAACAACATTTCTCTTTTGGTCATTGAAGGATTTGGTAGCGTCGAAACATTGAAACGAAAACAGACGATGTTAGGGTTTCATTCCAAACCTTACTGATCGAGTACCTTTAAGAATTTCAATCTGTGATAATTCTCAATTTTCTAACGGGTTTGAATTTAGCAACAATGCGCAATTGCTGATCCTTTTTTAAGATTAAATCATCAGGATTTTGAGATTGTGATGATTGGTTCTTTTAATGCATAATTTTCTCGGGTGATTTTGGATACGGTTAGATATTGCTTTTGATATTCTTTGGCTATAGAGAAATCAACGTTATGTTGGCTTAAGGACCTGAAGTGGTCCCATATAGAACAGTCGAAAGTTTATACTGGTCTATAGATATAAGGTTCTTTGGCCGGAGGGTCCAACCAAGAGATTGTCATTTAGAGAAACTTTACTGAACGTTATTGCCGATGCATCAAACACAGTGTTCGATGCATTTGTTGTGGTGTTGTGGTGCGGCGAACAGATATTAGCTCAACATCTGCGTTTAGATCTTTGTGCTGTAGCTAATTTATGTTTTACTGTAGTGAATACTACATTCATCAAGCATAATTAAGAATCGTTGTAAGTAATTAGGGCGGTAGTATTTTACCATGCGGAGAATGCGTTGTATTATTTCAATTGTTTTTTAAGCTGAGAATCGTTGCACATACTTAATGGCATTCATATAAATTTAAAGAGACAACATGCGGTCGGTGATGTTTTGTGAACATTAGGAGCGATGGAAATGATATTATAGCGATAGGCTGTTATGAGGTCTGTTTTGCAGAAAACTTTCCAATTATGGAAAACCCAACATAGTCTTCAATCGTGGTCGTTCTTTTTAACCATATAAAGGGGACCAGATTCAGAAGATACAGGTAGTCAAGAGCACAATTGTATGGCGCATTTGGTCTAGTCTTCGTGGCCTTGACATTAGCAAGGAGCATCTTGATGTGATAATATTTATAGACCGCTTGGTACCGACCTGGTAATTTACCATAGTTTCTTCTCCTGATATAAGAATGGATAATTTTGAATCAGAATGAACTTGCAATTGTCAACTGTAAATTAGATCAGTCTTGGTGTGCTGATACGAACTATTCTAACATTGATTGACCGGTAAAACTATTTTGACATTGATTGACCTCTGGGTAGCTAAATACCTCAACCGTTTCCATTTCAGCTAATAATGATCCCTAATTTGCTAAAAAATCAGAGTCAATGTTAACCTAGAGAACAGTTTCGTTCGTAGCATTGGCTGCCGATTAAACCAAATCTAGAGATCGATCATTAAACAGTATCTTGCAAAAATATTAACTAAAATAGCCGAATGCTTGTGGCCGGTACATATTTAGAAAATAATTTGAAGTTTAAATTATAATTTGGCTGATGTGATATTTTATTGACTTGACGGCCGAAATGTGTAGCGCTAGATGGAATGAATTTATACTCAATGCGATTTTGAAAGTCAAAAGTGGAGATTAGTTAATTATTTTTTTGGTCTAGAAGCAAAACCTCTGCTAACCCCTTTTAATCTTTTAAATTCATTATTTGCTTCAATAAAATTAGATCCATTATGTAGATAATAGATTTGGTTAGGTTGACCATGGAAGTGACACATGTTTTTTTAGTGCAGCAAGAAAAGCGTTTGTGTTAAGACTGCTCACTAGGTGATAACCACCTCAACGAATCATAAAATTTGGAACTTTCCGATAACATTTTGCGTTTAGTGCAAATTATATTTTCAGGCTTTTGTTTTATTTTAAATAACCCCGATAATTTTGGGTTCAAGTTCGCGTTCAGGTTCTTGCACAAGAATATATTGGGTTCAGGTTCATATTTTGTAACATATTTTGTTTGTTTATTTAAAAAAAATCAATTTAACGTAAAAATAAATTATTTTTTTAAGGAATTTTCATTAAATTGGACACGCTGTGGCCCTAAAATTTATTTAAGGGCAGAAAACGCCCGCCACATACAGACCTGAGTTACTGGAACGGTAAGCAAAATCTGTACAACTCTTATAATAATAGGGTATCCATTATACGGGTTTTCCAGAACTTCAAAACATTTTTTCCTTTAAAACTTGTTACGATTGATACGATTATATAAAAAAAAAACAAAGTTTTGAATTTTCAGATTATCGCTCGTAACTGAATTAATTATTATTTTGATAGAGCCTCCAATGCGGTCATTTCTAAGCGCGCCTAATGCTCAGGGCTGGGGTGGGTGAGATTGGAGGATAACAAAATCTGGTGAGACCGCTTAGAACGAAGGGAATTAAAGGAATGGGTAGGAGAGGATGCAGACCGAGAATACTTACCTATCACATTAACAGCTTACCATACTATCCCAGCATCTCATGAAATTAAATATTTAAATTTACCACATCTTATCAAAAGGAAATACCAAAAGTAAAGTTAGAAAATAAAAACGTGTGATTACTAACTAAAAACTATAGCTTACTTAATTGAATCCAATTTTATTATACAGAGAAAACCAAAACAAAATTATATATAAAAAAAATTGCCTATACAAACTTAATTAACTAGTAATTACTATTGGCCAAAACAAAACTTAATTATCTTAACTAACATCAACCTAAATCTACACTTACCACCACCCCGCCACCAACATAAGCCTTAAAATTATAAATTTTTATAATTGTTGTTGTTGTGGTTTATGTCAATGGTGATGACAATGCCGCTGATGATAATGATGACGTCGATTTAATGTGGTACTGGTTACCGATGAATACCGTAGGAATTGATATTATTATTATTCTTGTATCGTTATTACCACTATTCTTATTATTATTTTTGTGAATGATTCCGGAACATGATTATTTGTCTGATTATTATTTTATGTATTTAGATTACTTTATTTAGGAATCTCGTGGTTCTCTATAATTTTAATTGAACATATAAAGTTATCTATATTTATGAAAACTCCAGATAATTTCTTTCTTTTTCTTTTTAATATTATCAGAACACTACTTGTTTTTCTACCGGCTTATTCACAATCCGGGATATAGTATCAATTTAATCTATATTCACTTAACTCTTATTCCAATCTATAGACTTATCATAATTATCAAACACATAGTATCGTTTTTCTTTTTTTTTCACACTTAAATATATTGGACATCACAACACAATGTATGTTTATATATTTATATATTCTTTATATATTTAAGTACTTTCTTAATATTATTATCTAAATCAGATTTGAACACAGTTTTTTTTTTTATAATTTTTTTATAGTTTATAATTTGGATTCAATTAAGATTTGATCCGATTTGAATCAAAAAAAAAAACAAATGGCGAACGTTTCTATACTAGATTAATTTGTCTCTATTTTCTAACTATCACCACATGGTTATTTAACTCACAAAAAACGTTTTTTCTTCGCTTTCTATCTATCACACACTCCTCGTTTTTAATTTATTCTTTTTTTGCTTAATATTCTTTTACGACTCCCAGTTAAATAAAAAAAAATCTGCTTTTATACGTTTTTCCTATAACGGTCGAATCCCGTGATTCTCATACAAATACAATTTATTTATAAAAAAAAAACCATCCGTTGTAACGGTGTTTGATTCATGCTTGCGTCTGACATCGCTACAAATCGTGGAGAAGACCCAAACCCTGAGACGAGTCTTAAAGCCGGGCTATAAACAATTCAATTAATTCAACAATACTGAGTAATAAATCTGCACAAATATATATTAACTAAAAACACTAAACATACTTTAGAACACACTACCTCCATTTATATTCGAATATCCTTTCTGTGGTATATACCTAAGCTTTTATTATGCAAATCTACTACTTCAAAAGCCACGTTTCCTACTTTAGATTGTATTCTAGCTTTAACGAATTTCGGACATAGCTTAGCCGATATCTTGTTCGATGCGTCGCTTTGAATGAAATTGCGAACAAATACTAAATCTCCCACGTTAATCATGCGGTCGCTACTTCTTAAATTGTACCGTTGAGCACTCATTTCATACGATTTCTGCAGGTGTTGTAAAATCTTTTTATGAATGATATCTTGTCTATCACAATTAGATATCTCTACGTGTCTAGCTCCTAACCAATTTAAATTTCGCAATAGTTTATAATTTGACCCATGCCCTATAAAATGTTGACCAAAAACTACAAAGTGTGGCGAATATTTTGTGCTACTGTGCACCGCATTTCTTATGGCCGATCCAATGGAATGAACGTGTTGGTCCCAGTCCGGATGATTTTCCCTTAGGTAAGATCGAATCGAGGCTAAAATGGTCCTATTGACTCGTTCCGATGCATTCGATTGCGGGTGATATTTCGGAGTACGAATATGCTTAACTCCAAATTTTTCAGCATCATAGCAAAAGCGTTAGAGGTAAATTGCTTCCCATTATCACTAAAAACAACTTCCGGCACGCTAAATAGATTAAATATGCGGTATTCTAAGTATTTAACAACATTCTTGGTGGTAGCTTCACGCATAGGCTCAATCAACACAAATTTAGAAAACTTATCTAGAACTACCAATATATATTTATTCCCGTTTTTAGACCGTGGATAAGGTCCTAAGAAATCAATATATATTTGTTGCCAAGGACGCATTGACGGTACATACATACCCATAGGAGGTCTCATGATTTGATTTACGGCTTTAGATGCCTTACATAAATCGCATTTACTTACAAATTCAGTTATGTCTTTTATCATACCCGGCCAATAATAATACCTTCTGAGAATTTCAATTGTTTTTTGAATACCCAGATGGGCTGAGGTTGGGGGTATGTGCGCAGCTCTCAATAACTGAACAATTAAGGATGAGGGTATGTATATTTTCCACTCGGGAATATCCAAACTTTCATCATTATGGTTACTGATATCTCTTATTTTTATGTATATTTTGTTATCGATGACATGCATATTGCATATACTTTCCGGTGCACTTACGATTGCGTCTTTTAATTTTTTATATGGTACATCGGACTCAAAAGCTGGTGATTTCAGATCAAGATGTAATGGATTATGCGACATATCCAAACTTAGTTCTTCTGCAAAATTTCGAGAAAGAGCATCCGGTACCACGTTGTCTTTCCCTTTTCGGTACTCAATATTAAAATTAATCCCTTGTAATTTTAAACTCCAGCGAGCGAGACGACCCGAAAGATCCCTTTGTCCCATTAACCACTTCAGACTGGCATGGTCAGTGATAATGGTAAAAGGGAATCCTTCTACATATTGCCTAAATTTCTTGAGACTCAATACCGCCGCAAAACATTCAAGCTCCGTAGTGCTATAATTTCGTTGTGCTGCATTGAGTTTCTGAGAAAAGTAGGCAACGGGACGCTCTTCGCCGCTGGGGTCTTTTTGGAATAGTACTCCGCCCACGCCTGTACTAGATGCATCACATTGTATGTAAAATGGGGCCGTATAGTCTGGGTTGCGTAGCACTGGTGCTGTACACAATGCCTGTTTAAGTTTGGTAAAAGAATCATTTGCTTCATCAGTCCAATTAAACTTTATGTTTTTCTTAAGTAAACGTGTCAATGGTTCGGCAATTTCAGAATATCGCGAAATAAATCTGCGATGCCAACCAGTAACACCTATGAACCGACGTATTTGTTTTACATTTTTAGGTTTAGGAAATGTCGATATCGCTGAAACTTTATCTGGGTCCACCTTTAATACTCCATCTCCCACAATATAACCCAAGTATTTCATCTCTTTTAGTAAAAAATGGCTTTTATCAACATTGATCGATAAATTCGCTCTTTTCAATAGATTAGCAACTTTACTCAACAAATCCAGATGTTCCTCAAAGGTCTCACTTGTGATTAGAAGGTCGTCCAAGTATACAAATATTTTATCATGTAGCTCGTGCGGTATCACCCGATGCATCAAACGACACATCGTTTGAGGCGCGTTACACAAGCCGAATGGCATGACAGTAAATTGGTATAATGGTCTACCAGGAACAGTAAAGGCTGTCTTATCCCTTGACCCTTCATCCAGTGGGATTTGCCAAAAGGCGTCCTTTAAATCTAAACTAGACATAAAACGAGTTTGATTTAAGCGCCCCAGCAACCCCTCAATGATGGGCAAGGGATAAGCATCCTTCACCGTCACCTCGTTTAACTTCCTGGCATCCAGACACAATCTCTTCTTACCATTTGGCTTGCGAACCAAAGCGATCGGTGAACTCCAAGAACTACAGCTCTCTTCGATGACTCCCAACTCTAACATCCTATCTAATTCTTTATAAATGTCGGTTTGTATTGCTGGGGACACGGAGTAATACCGTTGTTTTATAGGCAATGCCTTTCCTACATCAATCACATGTTTAACTAAATCGGTTTTACCCAGACCTAATTGATCGGATGACGGGAACTGCTTGATGACTTCCTGTATTATTTTTCGTTGCTCGGACGTTAGGTCATGTTTTGGAAAAGGGCTGCTATTGGTTGCCTGATCAGTCAACTCTGCAAAGATATTATTGTTATCGCTGAAAGCCAAATTTCTATTTTTATTCGAGGAACAAGCTATTTTTAATCCAAACAATTGCCAAAAATCGACACCTAAATACAGCTCTTGACTGAGTTTTGGGGCGAGATGTAGAATCACTTTGCAAATTTTTCCCGCAAATGTTATTGGAGCTATAATGTATCCCAATATCTTTACCTTATTTCCGTTTGCGGTCTTTATCAACGAGGGGAAATTATAAAATTTAATGTCCGGTAAATTAAGATATTGTTCTGACCCCTGTCCCAACACAGAAATGGTTGCACCACTATCGAGCAAACCTAAATATGACCTTTCACCAATCGTTACTTCAGCATAAGGCGTACCATCACCTTCATCGGAAATTATTAATTCAGCTGTATGTTTTTTTATTATTTTTCGCATCTTCCAATATCGCTTACATCTAGATATATTCTTTGGCCTCGAAACAAATATTGAAAATGGGTTATTTATGCTGTTTAATGCTTTGACTGATTTCTTTGTTGTAGTTGATAGAACTCGGGATCCACATTTGTGGCCGCATCCTCTCGCTTTACCTGGTTTGGGGGTATTGATCTGAAGTTTTGTGAACTGTATCGGGGATTCCACCTTGGAGCTACAGGTCTTGGGGTCCAGTTCATATTCATTTGTCTGGGGGTAGAAAAGTTTAAATTTCTTACCCCCTCCAGCAAGTTTCCCGAATTTCCTTTGCATTTCAGGCAATAAGGGTATAATATACCTAAGGCACCGCATCCATAACAAAATATCCGACTATGTGGAAGGAGACACTTCTTATAAAAATGATCGTTTCTACCACAGTTCCAGCAATAAAGCTCCTTATTCTCATTAGACGTGATTGGATTAACATTTATTTTATTAGGGTGGATAATTGGTGTCTGATTGAGCTGAATAGCTGCGATTTCATCATTATATCCACCATCATCATATTGAGTCGAGATCATATCAGTCGATTGTGCCTCAACTCTTTGATTGTAATTACCCTCACTGACTACCATTTCATGAACAAACCTACGTGGCTGACATAATAGTTCGGGTACTATACCCGTTCGACTCCAAACATCTTCATATGCTACACATCGCCTTACCAGCCCATCTAAACCCTCTATCTGATCTTCTAACACTTTTTCTTGTAATCCCGGGCGCATATTACGGTGTATAATATACAAAAGGTCAGAATCAGAAATGGGACATTCAGCTTGTAAAGAGATGGCTATCATTTCCTGATAAAAATCTAAGAATTTTTCACCCGGTTTCTGTCTACGAGAATCAAGTTGACGCCGTACATCCAAATCCGAACGCCTATCTTGGAATCGTTTCTTCAATTTCACTTTTAAAGTGGGCCAACTGACATTTTCATGACGCTGTACGAAGTCCCAATACCAATTACACGCGTTACCACGGAGGACATAGCTAAAATCGCGAACTATTTCGTCTTCCCCAATACCATCAGATTTCGCTTGATATTCCACCATAAAAAGGAATTTTTTAATGTTTAGACCGGTAGGAGATCCGTCAAATGATATTTTCCACTTCGACATGATCTTGCGAGGCACATAAGATTGGTAATTCGTATTTGGTTGGGATGGATTCGCCTGAGACATTGGTAGGCATTGAGCTGCATTCGAAACAACTGACGGTATGACCCTAGTATTCGGTGGTGTATTTACCTGATCTGTATTACAGACTTGGTTTACATTGTTCGCTGTACTTTGGTGTTGAGATGTTGTCTGTATATTATTAGATGGTAGACTTTCTGTATGCACCGTGCTCGGTAAATATCCTTGAGGCTCTTCAAACGTTCTAGGGGATTGATTGTTACCCTTGGAAATATGATGGGAGTTTCCACGTGCCACTTGAGTGTGGTGGTTTTTTGAGGAAGACGAATCTGTGGCACTGGTAGCGTCATCGTCTGATTCGTTCACATCCAATTCAATGGCCTTTAACTCATCGATTGACTTATTTTGATCTGTAGGTTGCGAATGGGTTTTGTCAACAAAATCAATTATTTGGTCACACTTCGCTAAAGTTTCGGAAACTTCGACGGTTACGGATTTAGAATACCTAAGTCGCTGTAATCGGTTCTGAATATGCACAAGTCTACTTTTAGAGCAAGTAATAAATCTTTTTGATTGCCTACGATAGCCTCTTGAATATCTAAGTATATTGACTTTAGTTTTATAGATATTTTATGTATTTCGTATCTGGGATTTTTGCGTGCAGCAGCATGAGCTTTCAAAGGAATTAACTGCAAATGGCGACCTTCTAATTCCAATCGTGCTTTTAAATTAGCTTGCTTTTCAATTAACGATTTTCCTGGAATGTTGCGGAGTTTACATTCCACCTCAAATTCGTCTAAATCGAGATGTGATACATCCATAGTTATGAGATTTTGCGTATTTTGATATTGTATAATTATTGTATCCACAATGTTGGACAAATAATGAAATCGAACCAATTTTATGTATAATTATGTATTGAAACTACAACGTTAAAATATTTAATTTAAGGTTGATAAAAAAATTATTTGCTGTAACTTATTCCAAACTTACTCACACAACACTAACGAACTCTGTATCTTTGCATATAATTTCGACTTTTAAACTAATTAATAAAAAAAAATGGTAAACCCTTGTAATAAGGTATTAATGAATTTAAAATATGTATCTTATTATTATTTACCTATTCTCAATTAACTTGATTGAATTTGAATGAGAATTAGGATAAATCCAAACTGATTTGTATAAATTTTTTTTTTCTTCAAAATTGTTCATACATACAATATGTACCTAAGCATTAATCGGGAGAGAAAGAAAACAAATTTTACCGAGAAAATAAAATCAACAAAAAAAAATTAATGTAATTGATATGTGTTTAGAAATTTCATGAGAATGCTAGGACAGCACAGCAAACCACGTAGAAATCTGGTATGTATTTGTTAATTTACCATAAAGCATTCTCTGACTGCGGAAAAGGAAAGGACAGGATATAACACTATCACCCTTAGAATTCTACCTTCTAACCAATGATTCAATAATACATATAGTACTAGATGCGTTGGTAGAGAATAAAAAGGTAATAGGCTTAATAATAATTATGCTTCTGAATAAGCAAACAAATAATTCAATAGTACCTTATACTAGAGATATTTGCGGTTCCAAAAGCATAACCGTATCAAATAATAATTAGGAAAATTTTATCCATCGCTTAAACCGGATATTGGAATCAACACTTAAAATTAGTGGAGCGCGGCTAATGCTCAGGGCTGGGGTGGGTGAGATTGGAGGATAACAAAATCTGGTGAGACCGCTTAGAACGAAGGGAATTAAAGGAATGGGTAGGAGAGGATGCAGACCGAGAATACTTACCTATCACATTAACAGCTTACCATACTATCCCAGCATCTCATGAAATTAAATATTTAAATTTACCACATCTTATCAAAAGGAAATACCAAAAGTAAAGTTAGAAAATAAAAACGTGTGATTACTAACTGAAAACTATAGCTTACTTAATTGAATCCAATTTTATTATACAGAGAAAACCAAAACAAAATTATATATAAAAAAAATTGCCTATACAAACTTAATTAACTAGTAATTACTATTGGCCAAAACAAAACTTAATTATCTTAACTAACATCAACCTAAATCTACACTTACCACCACCCCGCCACCAACATAAGCCTTAAAATTATAAATTTTTATAATTGTTGTTGTTGTGGTTTATGTCAATGGTGATGACAATGCCGCTGATGATAATGATGACGTCGATTTAATGTGGTACTGGTTACCGATGAATACCGTAGGAATTGATATTATTATTATTCTTGTATCGTTATTACCACTATTCTTATTATTATTTTTGTGAATGATTCCGGAACATGATTATTTGTCTGATTATTATTTTATGTATTTAGATTACTTTATTTAGGAATCTCGTGGTTCTCTATAATTTTAATTGAACATTTAAAGTTATCTATATTTATGAAAACTCCAGATAATTTCTTTCTTTTTCTTTTTAATATTATCAGAACACTACTTGTTTTTCTACCGGCTTATTCACAATCCGGGATATAGTATCAATTTAATCTATATTCACTTAACTCTTATTCCAATCTATAGACTTATCATAATTATCAAACACATAGTATCGTTTTTCTTTTTTTTTTCACACTTAAATATATTGGACATCACAACACAATGTATGTTTATATATTTATATATTCTTTATATATTTAAGTACTTTCTTAATATTATTATCTAAATCAGATTTGAATACAGTTTTTTTTTTTATAATTTTTTTATAGTTTATAATTTGGATTCAATTAAGATTTGATCCAATTTGAATCAAAAAAAAAAAACAAATGGCGAACGTTTCTATACTAGATTAATTTGTCTCTATTTTCTAACTATCACCACATGGTAATTTAACTCACAAAAAACGTTTTCTTCTTCGCTTTCTATCTATCACACACTCCTCGTTTTTAATTTATTCTTTTTTTGCTTAATATTCTTTTACGACTCCCAGTTAAATAAAAAAAAATCTACTTTTATACGTTTTTCCTATAACGGTCGAATCCCGTGATTCTCATACAAATACAATTTATTTATAAAAAAAAACCATCCGTTGTAACGGTTTCAGATTCATGCTTGCGTCTGACATCGCTACAAACTCTGGGAAAAGATTGTTATACAGCAAATCTTTTATAACAAAATCAACGCAGACGACGTTGTCATTTTATTCGCTTTCTGCAGCTCCCATCAATCTATTTTATTTGGTTTTCAAGAGTTCTTTCAACATGTCGTGGTCGTTTTCATCGATAAACTGGAGAATATTCTAGAAACTTTCATATTTTCCCAACTTTTTGTCGATCTGATAATGAATGAAAGATATCGGATTTTGTTTTCTATTTTCGAAATCTAAACCCCACCACTATTTAAGATCTCAGTAATCTACTTTTTTAAAATTATTGCTTCTTCAACATTGGAACTTCCGGTTAGAAGGTCATCCATAAAGAAACTATTTAAACTACTTTAGCAGCCTCGGGATACGTAGTTTCAAAGCTTTTCACTTACTCATCTAACGTCCAAAATGGTCCACATTTATATATATATATATATATATATATATATATATATATATATATATATATATATATATATATATATATATATATATATATATATATATAGCAATTAGTATATATTTAAATCTAGTTGCAGTTTTGTCCCAATCTGTAAGCAGTCATTTAATGATGTTAAAATTGTGGTTTTGCAGGATGCGTCAAAGACAACTCGTTATTTAGTGGTTGTACTCTCCTTATAAACTGCATGGTGTGGCATGAAATATTTCAGATTGTTGTACAAAGGTACTTCCGCCATTATATCTGACTCATTTAGTTAAGTGTAATATATGCCTCCATAAATACTTGGTAATCCTTCTGATGTTGTAATGACCCTCATAACATTTTTTGCCTTTGCAATTTTTAGGAACTCCCCTAATAATGGTCGCGGCGTGATACATGGTAATCTTACATTAAATTTTTCAACTGAAAAGCTCTGGTTGTGGTGTTCCTAACCACGAATTACCCGTGATTTTAAAATTATCTGAAGTATCGGAAGGTCGCCTCACCTTCTTATGATTGGCTTGATTGCAACTCTTTTGATCTAAAAATTGCTGAACCAAACAACATACTTAGGACTTAGGATTATTATATCTTGCCACTAGCTTAGTCCAAGTTTCCTTGCAGTTTTGCTCTATTTTGCTGCATCTTCCCTTAACAAACCATTTATATTTTGTGTACCGCACTTTAACCATTATTTTCATGAACGGATGTTATATATAAATCATGAAAAGGTGACCATAATTTATAATCGCCTGCAAAAGTTTAATTTGTATCTTGAGTAAACGCGCATTTTGAGTTTGGTTCATTGTAAACTTTTAATTTGTAAAAAAGTTTTTTGTCATAGTATTCCAGTAAAATGCATCAACTTCTTCCATTATGAGTACATATGTGTCAAATGCAAGTAATTCAAAATCATATTTGTTGAAGTTCTTGTAAAGTGTTTCACAACCTTCAACATGTGTTTGTATGGCTTAGCGTGGTATTAGCGGTAATTTTCCCGCTAAAGTAACCAAATTATTGATACATGAAAACCTCTAGGGTATTTGTACACTTCATATTTTCTAGTTCCTAGATCCATCCTGTTATTGTCTACAAGCTTACTAAACGGCTCTTCCGAGTTAAAGCTACATGATTTTTGTTTTTTTCACTAAGCAGAATGTACTAAAAACATAGTTACCCTATTATATCAAATATCAATTGATTAACCCCCCATCACGATATTGATCCAAACACCAAAATTATTTAAACCGAAAATAAAATAAAAAAAAAATTAAATAAAACCTCGAACAATTGCAAATCCTCTAAAATTTTCCTAAATTGTAAATAAATTTCGAAATAATTATTTTTCGCAATAAAACTATCCTGCCGAAAAATGTTTTTTTTTTTTGTGCAACACAATCAAAAAACCTGCCATACACTCACCATACCAACCACAAAATCGCTTTCGAATTTATAGGAAATTATATCTCCCGCGCGTTTTTGTCTATATAGCATTATGATTTAGATGCGTGCGATTTGGTTAGAAAATTTTCCATCTGGAAATAATTTAAAGTCTGTGTAATGTAATGTAACACAAAATATATTTAAATTTATTACAAAAAAAAAAAAAAAAAACTATAATATAGATTTATCAAATTGTAAAGGTTTTATTATGTGGAAAATCGTCTACCACTCATTCACTTTATTCCACATAACGCAAATACGTTAAAATCGGTGATGGGAACGTTAGTGTCTGTTGTAAAAAAAAAATTAAAACACAAAAATTATTGGTTTGAAAATAAAATGGGTTCTTGCTAATGGAACCCCTAAATGATTCTTCTCGTGAATTTCAACCACTCCGAAATTAGAACAACGACGTTTGTATTATAAAATGATTGCACTCATGATTGCACAAATGGTTCCACTGACAGCTTGGCTGTGGCGTCGGTTGGCAAACATGACAATTTCGTATACGGTAGCTTTTTTGATTATTTTATTTTTCCCCACCCAATTATGTTTGACAGTCCTGGGAAATTACCGTACACTGTCCTAGATATTTATTCACGTCCTATATAGTTGTTTTATGTACTTTCTTCAGAGTCATCTCCTTATATAAAGACCAAAAAGGTCTTTAAAATATTGTTCGGATGTGCCAAATTTAAAAATAATTTAATTTAAAATAAAATTAAATAAATAAATCAATATTCTAACATTTTTTGTTGTAACTTTCTAAAAAACCACACAAAGAAAACCAATCTAATAATTTAGAAAATTTTACAATTTTCCATATTCAATTTTTCTAAATACATAAATTAATTTTCGTAAGAAATAATTGAATAGTTCCGTTTGGTAATTTAATCAAAAGGAATTAATTGAAGTATACCTATATCAATAAAAAAAATTCTTAAAACAAGATTTTTTTTCTTTATATGTATTTTCATTTTATAAACAATAATAAATTATAATTAATTTAAATTTGAAAAATGAAAAATGTAAAAATATTTTCTTTCATATAATAGGTAAAGAATCTTTTTGAAAATTATCTAAAATTCTACACACATATAAATAACCTATACATATACCATATATATGTATATGTATATAGGTATATATATATATATATATATATATATATATATATATATATATATATATATATATATATATATATATATATATATATATATATATATATATATATATATATAATATGTAAATATATATATATATATATATATATATATATATATATATATATATATATATATATATATATATATATATATTCGGTTGACCGATGGGTTATATCAACTTTTATTATACGGGGGAACGTTACCCAAATCCTTGGAAAATGATTAATACACTAGTTTTTGGTTTTGACACTGTATTTCTTATATGAGATATACACTCGGTTTAAAATGGAAAAACTAACACAATTGGCTGGATTTACAGACGTCGAATGATGGTTAACATTTTTGTTGCAATAGAGATATTTCAATGGCATTTATCTCGGTAATGATGTTGTTTTTTAGGTCTTGAATGATGGCTATACTATCGAAGTACAACTTTGCTTTTAAATAATCCCCATAAAAAGTAATTTAATGGCATTAAAAATTGCATGATCAATGCACATTTCCGCGATGCGAAACTAAGCGATTTCGAAGAGCCTTTGAAATTCGCCGATATTCTCACGCTTAGTATGACAAGTTGCACCATCTTGTTGAAAATAAATAACACCCAAGTCGATTCCATCAAGCTGGGACAAAAAATAGTGCTCACACTTTGCCTCATAACCAAGTTAATATCTGGTGTGCGAACCGTTTTTGGCCCGCAAGCTTTGGTGAATCCACCACAAAATCCATCGGTTCGAATTTACGTAACAAACTTCTGGTGGTTGTTTCATTTGGGCGGTTATGTCGACTAAAATAATAACGAATTCCGCGAACCGTATTTTTTTAAGTGGTTTGAATGTTTGTTTTGAAATATTTTTTCTAAAACGTTCCATCAGTTAGCAAACGCCTAAAAAATATACAGTTGTTGAATTAAATTAAAAAACCCCGTTATTTCAAATTAACTATCAGCAGCAACCCCGATTAAATTTAACGAATGGCTCGAACATGGAATAAATTCGGCTGATGGACTTGGTTGCTTAATAAGATTTTGAAGACTTTTATATCGACCTTACAAGCTTTATCATAGCCTTGTCTACGGCAGTTCTTAATAGATATGCCAAAACTTTCTAAATTCTTCAATATAACAGGCACTAAGTTGTTTATAGTATGTGAATTAATAGGAATAAATACTTGAAAACGCTCATAGACTACGCTTTTAAAGACATATCTTAAACCTAAGTCGATAATTAGAGAAAATAATTTTGATTAATGCATTTCTTAAACTATGTCCCGTCTGACTTTATCACCCATCAGCTTAATAAATTCATCACAAATAGTCGAAGATAACTAATTAGTATGACCTTTACCTATAGGTTGGCATGATGACTTATATGTTATCTACGAAATGGATTAAAATCTGATAAAAAGTTTAAAGCCCCAATGTAGTTTCCACTGTCCTCTTTATTCCATTACCGCGAAAAACTTCGCGTTGGAAAGCAGAAATTACTCCAGTAGTGTTGCTCACTGTAAAGATTTCTAATTAGAGCTAAATCGATACAACCCACTTACTGTGGGAAATTATCGACCTGGAAATCAAAGAACGAATAGATGACATTTATGCTCCGATGAGTTGTCATGTTTCGATAGTTTCTGAATAATATTTTTACAATCGCAAGTTCCTTGGGTCATGTAACTTTTTTTCTTAGAGAAAAGTTGGCTTTCTCGGCACAAGAAAACAAACCAGCCTTAAGATTACAAGTAGATTCGTTGCATATAGGGTCTCAGTATAAAAAAGGAATAGAAATATATATTAATTCCGTCCGATATAGCGCCATCTATCATGTATCGAAAAGAAAATTTCAGATAAATAATACGTAAGCCGTGTAGAACAAATAGAGGTTCTTCATTTCTACGAACCTCTATTTGTTAAACCAGGCCAACTCACAAGAAGTGCGGGAGGCAAACTAATTTGAGCATTTATCTATTTCCATTAGCGAATAATTAAATGTTTATTGTGCTAAAGCCTCCTATATAGGTATAAGCGGCTTTGATTATGCTGTCATTTTTTTTTTGGAATGTGCTTATTTTTCAAGATTTTTAAAAGTTTCAGGTTAAAAAAGTCACCCGATATATATTTATGGTGAAAAATAATTCAAATCACAAATTTATGGAACATGTTTTAATTTTATGATTTTTATGTTTTGAATTTGTAGGCTTGATTTAAAAAAATGTTTGAAGAACATATTTTTTTTGTTGTTGGTTTTTAAAATACAAGGTGTCAAATTTTGAGCAAAATGATAAAATGATGATGCAGTGTTTCTGGGCTAAGGCTATAAAAAGAAAACTAATTATCCGATATTTATGATGTAGGGCTCGTTTTAACGGTAAAAATATAAATAAAAAAAATTATAATATTTTTAATTTCCAAATTTCCCGCCAAAATGTTCTTTTTAATTTTTTTCAAATACAGGATTTTTTAAAATAATTTATTAAATAATATATTTTACTTCAGTTAGTTCTCATAAACATACCAAACAACCAGGCAGGAGTTATTTTTTGTTTTCTTGCAAAATTGAATTTAGTAGAATACTGTACTGGTTTTTGTATGTAAAATTTAAGTAGTAAAATTTAATTAATTTGTTTGTACGAAAAGTACTTAACTGAAGTAAAATAAATAATTTAAAAAAAAAAGGTTTTTGAGTAAATTTAAAAAAAACATTTTGGCGGGAAATTTGAAAATGAAAAAATTAAGGAAAAATATACCAGCAGTGATTATATTTCGTCCACTATTATGGTACCGCTATTGTAAAAGGCGCTCCATATTGTTAAAGGTACTCTTAATAATTTACCGTGCTTACGATCATGCTATTTTGAGTTTTTATTCGAATTTTGTATTCTTTGTTTTAGAATATTTGATGTACTTGCCTACCATCTCGTTTTTGTCTTAAATTATCTCTATTTCAGTTCCATCTTCACGACGATCTTCAAAATTTTATTTGGGATAATTTCCATTTCGTAAAATTTTTATTAAAATATAGAAGTTATTTCTTAAATATTTTGTTGTGGGTAAAGCTTATACGTCAATTGTTTGCATATAGAAACAAAAAACAAAATAGCCGAAAATTAAACATAAACTACATACATGTAAATCGAAAGTACTAAAACTTAGTAGACTAGTTCAATTTTGTTTTGTATCGCCTTGCCTCTACGATTTTTGTATTTCACCACCAATCGTTAGAAAAATAAACAATAGCTGCGATTAAATTAAATACTATTAACATTTTCTTAAAGTTACGATTTGTTGATGTTTTTTTTCTTCTATTAAATGTCAGTAATTATTTATATAATGGAATGCTCATCCTCGCTTATCGAATAACTATTTCTAACTGAACACATGTAATTACCGTAAAGAAAATATGGCGCTTGCACTATGATTTTTGTTGCAAGTATTTTGAAAAGTATGTAAGCTCACTAACCAAAATTTGTTGAATATAACACAATTTTATTGCAAAATTTTTTAAAATTTCTCTTTAGTACCTAAACAGAGCTAGCAGTTTTATGTGAATTGTTACATTTTCGGGTTAGTTTTTTTTGGTCGTATGCTTTTTCTTTATAAACTCCAGTATAAAAGTTTTCAACGTTAAAAATATTTCGTATATAGGAAGCGAATTCTAATTCCTAAGGGAAACCAGAATGGACCTTGGTGTGTATGTTGGGGTTTCCCTAATATATAACTAATATATCGTCTAGATGGTTTTACGTGGAGGTATATACTTAACGGAATTATAAAATTCGCTTGCCATTTCGTTTAGTGAATAATTTCTTATTATTTTGTATTGAATGATATTACTTTAACATTAATTCTAATATAAACTGTTTTTTCTTTCTAGGTAAGCGAAAATGATTTCTGGCAATTAACAATTTTATATCGATTTAACCATAACGTAAGTACAAATAACATATGAAACAAGTGGTTTAAAATATTAAGGTGTGTAATTAACAATATTATAAACAAAATGATGGTAAAACGTGGCTCGAAGGTAGGGTGGCCAGACGTACCCCTTTTTGGAGTATTGGACCCCTTTTACCATCACAATTTTTCGAAATACCCCAAACAAACAATTAGAAAATTTATGTTACGCCAAAAAACCCCAAAATGATTAAAAATTAAAAATAAATAAATTTGTTATTATTAAAATTTACTAATTGGCCTAAAATATTAAATTTATCTACTATTATGTAAATACTTAGCTATTAAAAATAATCAACCAATTTAACGGGCAAGGTTAAATTGACTTAATTGATAATTTTTTGATTTTTATTTAACCTCGATCTTCCTCAAATGGCGTTTGCAAACGTACCAATTTTTCAGGTATTATACCTCAATTTATTTATTTTGAAATTTTGGGCTCGTCACCCTGAGTCGAATACCTTTGTGAAGTTAGCCCGAAAAAAATCCCAGAAATCGATTACACTTCAATCTGGTAATACTTCTTTCCGTAAATATAGTAAAATAAATATAAAGCTAGCGCGATATAAAACTATAATACGAGTTATAGTTATACTTTGATCTATCGCACACAATAAACATAAACAAAAATGTTTTATATACATATATCATTATCGAGTGACGGACTTCTCATCACTGTTTAACAAAATTTGTTTACATATTTAAAATTTATTTTCTACTTTTTAGTTTATGTTGTTATAAAAGCGTGTTTTTTTAGTTTTTTTTTTAACTATAATTTTATTTTTTATTTTTTAGTCTTAAAAACTGAAAAAGTAATGAGAAGTCTCCAGTCTTAACATTTCACGTGTGCCAATAAATACCTTAAATTATTTCATTCATGTTATCGTAATCTAGACAATTCATCTAAAGCGTCACCGTTACATGGAACTTTCCCTGTCAGCTTTGAGCAATCAAGTTTTTCTATTTGGATAGCATTCAGTAACTTCCCGAGACTGAGAGCTACATAAACTTGTCAGGCAGTTTAACATTAAATACCCGTTAAATACAAATATAAAAATTTCTATTAGCTGATTGTCCGATATAGTCGATTAAAGTTAGATGTATTCATGGCTTACATAACCTATACTATGCCGTGCTCGTTAATTGATATCTTGGATGACTTCAATCGACTAAATCCGACAATTATCTAAAGGATTTTTTTTTAAATTTTACCCAAAGCTAGATGTATTCATGGCTTACAGTACCTATACTATGCCGTGCTCATTAATTGATATCTTGCAGTTAATTTAACGCCTTTAAGTTTTTTTTAAATAAAGAATGAGTGCCTCTTTTTATTATAATAAATTCAATTATTTTTTCTATTTAATTGAATATTTTTTATTAATTAAGGTTTCGTCTAAATTTGGTTTTATTTTATTTCTTTGTTTTATGTAGTGACAGAGATATCTTTTTTCGGGCTGACATTAAAATATTGTTTTGAGAGACAATTTTTTCTGGGATGATCAAAAAAATGTCGCGATTTTTCAGTGTCATGATATATTAGTGCTACCATCGTGTTTTTCTGGGATAATTTCTGGGCTAACTTCACAGACATGAGTCAAATTCATTAACAAAAACGATTATTTCCTTTTGGATTTCTATGGATTATTTAGTTACCTTTAAAACGAGCCCTATATCATAAATATCGGATAATTAGTTTTCTTTTTAGCCATAAAACCTACAAATCATGTATCATTTTGCGCAAAATTAGGGAAACCCTGTATTTTAAAAACCAACAACAAAAAAAATAAATATATATATATATATATATATATATATATATATATATATTTATATTTATATATATATATATATATATATATATATATATATATATATATATATATATATATATATATATATATATATATAAAGATACGGTACATATGTGATTAATATGTTCATTATATAAATATTTAGATTAATTTTATAGTTATTAGCAATTTATTGAAAATTGAAAAAATATATTGAATTTATTCTGGCTAACCATGAATCCTTGATATATGTATGAAAATCATAAATCATGCTATTCTACGTATTATCAATAATAAATTATTTTCATTTTACTATGTATGTACATATATGTCCGTACATATATTACGTTTAATGCTTTCATAAATTAGAATAATAAAATTCTAATAAATTTGTAATATTTCAAAATCGTATACGTGTACGTAACATGAATGTGTGATATGTGTATATTATGTTGAATATATTAAAATTGGTTGTGAAATTTCCAAATCTCGATATACATAACCTTAAACTTACTAATTACATGATTATGTTGATTATATGGTTTAATTAGATGGGTTGATATAAAATAAAAAAGTTGACTGATAATAATTTCTTATATTTTGGATTTTAAAAGTAACGCCAGATCATTATACAGATCACTGACGAGTACATTTCTAGAAATGGTTTTGTTTAAAATTTTGCATCCAAAGACTGTGTGTTGTCAATGTAGTTATGGTCAAGTGTTTTCTTTACTCGGTATATCCTTACAAATACAAAGTCCAATGAATCCAAATTTTTAGGAATGTAAGTGGCTTTCTCCATCCGTTTGAGTTCTAGGTGGTACTGGCTGTATATTTTGCATAGCTTTTCTTAGCTTGCGTTAGAGATTTTTATAACAAACTCACTTGGTATACTTTCAAAGTTTGTCCGTATACTAATTCAGCTTGACTTCAGCCTAAATCTTCTTTAATTGTAGTTCTCATTCATAGAAGAACTAGTTGCAATTCACCACTCGAATGAGCTACCATTCCATTGCTAAACGGATAGTACCCGGTTGTTTGAATTTTATGAATTCCGAGAAGGTCCGTGAGTGATTGAAAATTTTTGATTTTACCAGTGATCTTTGGTCGGTTGTGATTTGTCAGCTGAACTATACGTTGGCTACCGTGGAGGCTTGTGAATGTGGTTGACACCGCTAATATATAAATGTATCCGTTTGAAATTGGTAGAAGACCAACTAAATCTAGTTTTTAGCAGATTAAATCATTTGGCGATTTTGTGTGCCTAAAAACTTGGAATTGTTGGCATGCTTTGCATGATTTTGTCCAATAGACTGAATTATTCATGCTTAGCCAGAAATATTTGGTATAACAATGAACTTGCGACGAACCCGAATGCCAGGTTGCGAGAGATTTTGAAGGTTACGAAAAACTTCAATTCCTCCGGTTTACAATTCCTCCGTTAAAGTTTCACACCAAATATTATAATTGGAATTCTCGACGTCAACCTGGTTTATTTTCCATTTGCTTGTTTGCAGCTTAGCTTGAAATTGTTAAAGCTATATTCATCTTGCATTTTCATTGAAATGAGTATTTTGACATCAAGACTTGTTGCTTTAATTGCATCGATTCCGTTTAAGTTTTCTGTTAGATTATCCGCAACCACACATGTGTTTTGCCGCTAATATGTTATAAACTTCAATTACTGGGTTTGGCTTGGACAACGATAAGTTTTGGAAGCTACAGCAAGACTGTAAAATTTCTGTCTTCGAAAGAATGTCGAAAGTGTTTATTAGAATGATACATGGCAAACAACTCCCTTTCGAATGCTGAATATTTCATTGCAGCGCAAAGAAGTTTTCTTGAATATAAGGCCTGTGATTCCAAATATACATTATGATACTGTTAGAGTATCGCATCAATTGCTGTACTTCAACTGTTTGTTGTCAAGCTTAATCGTGCGTCATTTATTGGATGGACTAAAAGTGTGGCAGAACCTAAAGCTTTTTTGAATGCTATATTGCAATGCTTTGGCCAAGAAAACTCTTATTCATTTTCTTTAGTTTGAGAAGTGTGGATAAGTGAGAATGAATCGGTGCTAGTAATTTTGTAAACGAGGAATAAAACGATAATAGTAATTAGTTATACCCTCAAACTGTTAAATTTGCTTGATGGATGAAGTAGTATTTAGAGATATGATCGCTTGTATACTATCCTTGGACGGAGCAACATCGCATCTAAAGAAATATCATACCCAAGAAATTTTAACGATTTTGTGTGCTCTTTCTTCTTTTGTCTGAACCATTGGAACGTTTCAGCAGCGTTTCTCAAGCCAAATGTCATTCTCTTGAACTCATAGAGTTCGAACGGTATTGTTATAGCAGTTTTATAGAAATCGTCAGCTGTTATCGGTATATGATGTTAGGCTCTAACAAGGTCTGTTTTGAAAAACTCAATTTTACCTCCCAATTGCATCCCAAAATCTTGTATGTGCGGTATGGTGTATCAGTTAGGAACAGACTTAGTTGATAATTTCTTCGATTTTCATTTCCGTTTCTTTGAATTTTCTGGGATCGAGTCGCCTGGATTTCGAAAATGGCAGTTATCATTCCGTAATTATGCTATGTACCACATGTTTACGGGTAAGTTGTAATAAGGACATGAGGTCAATACGGTCAAAGAAAATCCCCTTCAATAATAAGTCGGTCAATAGCTGCAATCCGTTTCAATATTGTAAACGGATGTTTTAACGATTCGTAGATGCGTAGAAATTCCAAATGTTGAGATAATTCGCAGCTGATAGACTAAGTTCATTATCTTTTTTATTTCTAAGAAGTTTTCTGAATGGTACCGCTAAACATCTCCTGTATTCACAAAAAAAAATCTTATGTGTTTGGCAACAGTGGTCGTAACTTGACTTCTGCTTCCCATAATCTAACAAATTGTGGACAAATCGTAACGTAAAATACTATTAAGTTTCGGTTTCAATGAATTTACTGGATATTTCAAATGGTTGTTGTTGCTTAAGTTCTTTATTGACCCCAACAAAATATGTATCATAAACACTAAAGAAGTATGCATCGCTATTTATGTGATCGCTTAGAGCTTGCAAAAATAATTATCAGTTATTCAATAGCTTATCAGTTCTGAGTATACTGCCTTTTAATGCATTTCACGTAACCGATTGTTAATGCAGTGTTCTCTTTTGACTCCGGCATTATTTATCATCATGTAATATTTTGTGGTGGGGCGGGCTTTAATTATTCTTTCATTTCATTGCGTTGCTCCAGGCATCCTGTACAGGCGAAGTCATCCCAATCGAAATCAAATGATGATAAAATAAATGCATTGAAATAACTTCTAAATTTACTTTTTGGAACGCTTATCTATATTTAAATTAATCTAGCCACTCTGTCCCTAGTGTTTAAAAGTATGTTTGCCTCATTCCATACATTTTCTATAATTCTCGTTGGATCTCCTTTGTACTCTTCTAAATGTAACTATCCGGATTCCCACTGTCGTTTTAGGATACTGTAAATTTTTCCTATTGTAACGAGGTTTTTTGACCTCTACGTTGGGAGTTTGGATTTTCTGTTTAGCCAAACTGGGTTTTATCCATTCTAGTTAAGTTGTGTATAGCATAATTTGCTGTGAAGTGCTCTCGGTAACTAATTAAACATCGTCATGTGAGTATTAATCATTTACGGTAATTATGGACTAACTAGAATATTAATTTTGTAGGATGTTTAAAAGTAGAGATTTCTGCAATTATTGATATAATTATTTTTTTGGTTATTTTTTATTATGCAGCAGTAGTTGTTAGCAAAGATTAAGTGAATATCATTTTCTGTATCGACTGAATAGCATGGAACACCCATAGAGTACGCAAAAAATATAAATAATACTTTTAGTAATTTTATATAGTGGGATTTTTTGACAATATATCCAAATATAAGTTAGGAGGGTTGATCGTTGAGTGTTGAAGAGATCGGTCGGGTTTTTGTCGATCTCTTCATTTAAAATTTTTTATTTAATTTTGTTTTGTTTAAAATGTGTGTGTGGGTGTGTGAAAATGTGTGTGTGGGTGTGCTATAAACACGATGGTCAATATTTTATTTTATTTATTTTTCGTATATTTAGATTTTTCGTGTAGAGGGGTGCCAAAATTACTAAATCTAATTTTAAATTAATATTCGGATCGTAAAACGATTGAATTATTGATTAACATTGTGTTCTATAATTTACATACATTTTTATATTTACATTTTTATTGTAGTCGATCGTTGATCGTTGAAGAGATCGGACGTGTTTTTTCCGGTCTCTTCATTTTTCATTTTTAAAATCAAAATTAATTTTATTTTGTTTCAATTGTGTTGTGTAAATTTGTATGTCGTATATAAGGATTTGTATATAACATATATATGTTATGTAATAGACAAAAATGTGATTGTATGTGTTTGTGTGAATTTAATAAAAAAAAAAAAAAAATAAAAAAAATGAAATGAAAATATTTTTGTTTAAAAATTTGATTTTGGTGTATTGTGATTAAAGATAATATGTTTTAACTTTAATCACAATATTATGTAATTTTAATTTAGTGGAAGTAGCGAAGAGGATCGGAGTCTCTGTCGATTTCCCAGAGACCAGGTATCAACGATTTAATGCATCATACTAATGAGCATTTTTTATTTTTATTTTATTAATTATAAATTATTATGCACGTGTTTGACTTCGGGTATATAGTTTGGTTTGTGCTTGTAAATTGTAGGAAATAATATTGTGTTAATAGTGTCGTCATTGGAAAAGAAAAGGAGAAAAAAAAAACAATTTATACGAATTAACATACATATGTGTATATGTGTCTTTTTTATATACGTTGTTTAACACGGGATAGATATACCGTTGTTCGGTTTTTATTTTATGGATGAGTATATTTATATACTTGTTCCTTGATTAACACGGTGATAGTGTATATATGTATTTTATTTTGTATGTCCAGAAATTTTTTTATTTTCATTTTTATTTTTTTGTGTAATATTTGTGCTTGTTCTCCATATTCAGGCGAACAGTTTGTTGTTGTTACGCGATTTGTAAAGTCGTTGTTGCACCGTTGGGACAGACGCGTGTGTGTGTAAGTGTGCAATTTGGATGGAATGTTTAAAGGTGTTTTATTGAGGAACATTTTCCGTACTTTGTACTAAGAAGTAAAAATGTGAATTTTGTTTAGAGATTAACAAATACAGACTGAATCGGTATAAGTTACCGGTTTGTTTGTTTGCTTTTTTTGTGAAATCATTGTATATATGTATGTATGTGTGTATGTATGTATGTATGTGCATATGAATATGTGTATGTATATGTGTATGTATATGTGTATGTATGTGTGAACATTTGTGTATATATGTATATATATTTTATATATCTATGTATTTATATATTTATGTATTTATGTATTTATGTATTTATATATTTATATATTTATGTATTTATATATTTATGTATTTATATATTTATGTATTTATGTATTTATATATTTATATATTTATATATTTATATGTTTATATATTTATATATTTATGTATTTATATATTTATGTATTTATATATTTATATATTTATATATTTATGTATTTATGTATTTATATATTTATATATTTATATATTTATGTATTTATATATTTATATATTTATGTATTTATATATTTATATATTTATATATTTATATATTTATATATTTATATATTTATATATTTATATATTTATATATTTATGTATTTATATATTTATATATTTATGTATTTATATATTTATGTATTTATATATTTATATATTTATATATTTATATATTTATATATTTATATATTTATATATTTATATATTTATATATTTATATATTTATATATTTATATATTTATATATTTATATATTTATATATTTATATATTTATATATTTATATATTTATATATTTATATATTTATATATTTATATATTTATATATTTATGTATTTTTTATATATTTATGTATTTATGTATTTATATATTTATATATTTATATATTTATATATTTATGTATTTATGTATTTATATATTTATATATTTATATATTTATATATTTATATATTTATATATTTATGTATTTATGTATTTATATATTTATGTATTTATATATTTATGTATTTATATATTTATGTATTTATATATTTATATATTTATATATTTATGTATTTATATATTTATATATTTATATATTTATATATTTATGTATTTATATATTTATGTATTTATATATTTATATATTTATATATTTATATATTTATATATTTATATATTTATATATTTATATATTTATATATTTATGTATTTATATATTTATATATTTATATATTTATATATTTATGTATTTATATATTTATATATTTATGTATTTATATATTTATATATTTATATATTTATGTATTTATATATTTATATATTTATATATTTATATATTTATATATTTATATATTTATATATTTATATATTTATATATTTATATATTTATATATTTATGTATTTATGTATTTATATATTTATATATTTATATATTTATGTATTTATATATTTATATATTTATATATTTATATATTTATATATTTATATATTTATATATTTATGTATTTATATATTTATATATTTATATATTTATATATTTATATATTTATATATTTATATATTTATATATTTATGTATTTATATATTTATATATTTATATATTTATATATTTATATATTTATATATTTATATATTTATGTATTTATATATTTATATATTTATATATTTATATATTTATGTATTTATATATATATGTATTTATGTATTTATATATTTATATATTTATGTATTTATATATTTATATATTTATATATTTATATATTTATATATTTATATATTTATATATTTATATATTTATATATTTATATATTTATATATTTATATATTTATATATTTATATATTTATATATTTATATATTTATATATTTATATATTTATGTATTTATATTTTTATATATTTATATATTTATGTATTTATATATTTATATATTTATATATTTATGTATTTATATATTTATGTATTTATATATTTATATATTTATGTATTTATATATTTATATATTTATTTATTTATATATTTATATATTTATATATTTATATATTTATATATTTATGTATTTATATATTTATATATTTATGTATTTATATATTTATGTATTTATATATATATATATTTATGTATTTATATATTTATATATTTATGTATTTATGTATTTATGTATTTATATATTTATATATTTATATATTTATATATTTATGTATTTATATATTTATATATTTATATATTTATATATTTATATATTTATGTATTTATGTATTTATATATTTATATATTTATATATTTATGTATTTATATATTTATATATTTATATATTTATATATTTATATATTTATATATTTATATATTTATATATTTATATATTTATATATTTATATATTTATATATTTATATATTTATATATTTATATATTTATATATTTATATATTTATGTATTTTTTATATATTTATGTATTTATGTATTTATATATTTATATATTTATATATTTATATATTTATATATTTATGTATTTATGTATTTATATATTTATATATTTATATATTTATATATTTATATATTTATATATTTATATATTTATGTATTTATGTATTTATATATTTATGTATTTATATATTTATGTATTTATATATTTATGTATTTATATATTTATATATTTATATATTTATGTATTTATATATTTATATATTTATATATTTATATATTTATGTATTTATATATTTATGTATTTATATATTTATATATTTATATATTTATATATTTATATATTTATATATTTATATATTTATATATTTATATATTTATGTATTTATATATTTATATATTTATATATTTATGTATTTATATATTTATATATTTATGTATTTATATATTTATATATTTATATATTTATGTATTTATATATTTATATATTTATATATTTATATATTTATATATTTATATATTTATATATTTATATATTTATATATTTATATATTTATATATTTATATATTTATGTATTTATGTATTTATATATTTATATATTTATATATTTATGTATTTATATATTTATATATTTATATATTTATATATTTATATATTTATATATTTATATATTTATGTATTTATATATTTATATATTTATATATTTATATATTTATATATTTATATATTTATATATTTATATATTTATATATTTATATATTTATATATTTATGTATTTATATATTTATATATTTATATATTTATATATTTATATATTTATATATTTATATATTTATATATTTATATATTTATATATTTATATATTTATGTATTTATATATTTATATATTTATATATTTATGTATTTATATATATATGTATATATGTATTTATATATTTATATATTTATGTATTTATATATTTATATATTTATATATTTATATATTTATATATTTATATATTTATATATTTATATATTTATATATTTATATATTTATATATTTATATATTTATATATTTATATATTTATATATTTATATATTTATATATTTATATATTTATATATTTATATATTTATATATTTATATATTTATATATTTATATATTTATATTATATTTATATATTTATATATTTATGTATTTATATTTTTATATATTTATATATTTATGTATTTATATATTTATATATTTATATATTTATGTATTTATATATTTATGTATTTATATATTTATATATTTATGTATTTATATATTTATATATTTATTTATTTATATATTTATATATTTATATATTTATATATTTATGTATTTATATATTTATATATTTATGTATTTATATATTTATGTATTTATATATTTATATATTTATGTATTTATATATTTATATATTTATGTATTTATGTATTTATGTATTTATATATTTATATATTTATATATTTATGTATTTATATATTTATATATTTATATATTTATAT
>CAUVYK010000097.1:10000-85630 GCA_963556175.1 Tipula confusa | reverse complement strand
GAGCTGGTGATTGGGATATCAAGCATTCGAATCGATCAATAATATTGATTTATATTCCAATTTTTATTATTTTAATAGTAGTTTAAAATAAATGTATCCATTAGAAAAAACAAATATGTAAACTAAACTATTAAAATCTTTTGATACACAATTCACTCAATAATCTAGAGCTGGTAATTGGGAAATTAAACATTTGAATCGATCAATAATTTTTATTTTTATTCTTATTTTTAATATTTTCATAGTACTTTAAAATAAATGTATTCGAAAAAAACAAATTTGTAAACTAAACTATTAAAATTTTTTGATATAAAATTCACTCACTAATCTTGAGCTGGTAATTGGGATATTAAACATTTGAATCGATCAATAATTTTGGTTTTTATTCTAATTTTTAATGTTTTCATAGTACGTTAAAATAAATGTATCCATTCGAAAAAAACAAATTTGTAAACTAAACTATTAAAATTTTTTGATACACAATTCACTCGCCGATCTTTAGCTGTAGATTGGGATATCAAACATTCGAATCGATAAATAATTTTTATTTTTATTATAATTATTAATATTTTCATAGTATTTTAAAATAAATTTATCCATTAGAAAAAACAAATTTGTAAACTAAACTATTAAAATCTTTTGACACTCAATTCACACACTGCTTTAGGGCTGATGATTGGGATATCAAACATTCGAATCGATCAATAATTTTTATTTTTATTCGAAGTTTAAATATTTTCATAGTAGTTTAAAATAAATGTATGAATTAGAAAAAAACAAATTTGTAAACTAAACTATTAAAATCTTATGATACACAATTCTCTCACTGATCCAGAGCTGGTGATTGGGATATCAAATATTTGAATCGATCAATAATTTTTATTTTTATTCTAATTTTTAATATTTTAGTATTTTAAAATAAATGCATCCATTAGAAAAAACAAATTTGTGAACTAAACTATTAAAATCTTTTGACACTCAATTCACTCACTGTTTTAGGGTTGATGATTGGGATATCAAACATACAAATCGATCAATAATTTTTATTTTTATTCTAATTTTTAATATTTTCATGGTAGTTTAAAATAAATTTATCCACTAGAAAAAAAAAAATTGTAAACTAAACTATTAAAATCTTTTGATACACAATTCACCCACTTTTCTACAGCTGGCGATTGAAATATCCAACATTTCAATCGATCAATAATTTTGATTTTTATTCAACTTTTTTATATGTTCAAATTAGTTTAAAATAAATGTATCCATTAGGGAAAAACAAGTTTGTACACTTAAATATTAAAATCTTTTGATACAAAATTCACTGACTGATCGAGACCTGGTGATTGGAATATCAAACATTCGAATCGATCAATTATTTTTATTTTTATTCTAATTTTTAATATTTTCATAGTAGTTTAAAATAAATGAATCCATTAGAAAAAAAAAACAAGTTTGTAAACTAAACTATTAAAATCTTTTGATACACAATTTACTCACTGCTCTAGAGCTGGTGATTGAGATATCAAACATTCGAATCGATCAATAATTTTTATTTTTATTATAATTTTTAATATTTTCTTTAAAGTTTTAAATAAACGTATCGATTAGAACAAAACAAATTTGTAAACTAAAATATTACAATTTTTTTAGACGAAATTCACACACAGCTTTAGAGCTGGTGATTGGGATATCTAACATTCGCATCGATCGAAAATTTTTATTTTTATTCTAATTTAAAATATTTGCATTGTAGTTCAAATAAATGTATCCATTAGAAAAAAATAAATTTGTATACTAAAATATTAAAAATTTTTTTTAAAGGAATTCACACACAGCTTTAGAGCTATTTTATTCCAATTTTTAATATTTTCATGGTATTTTAAAATAAATGTATCCATTAGAAAAAACAAATTTGTAAACTAAACTATTAAAAGCTTTTGATACACAATTCACTCACTAATCTAGAGCTGGTAATTGGGATATTAAACATTTGAATCGATCAATAATTTTTGTTTTTATTCTAATTTTCAATATTTTCATAGTACTTTAAAATAAATGTATCCATTCGAAAAAAAACAAATTTGTAAACTAAACTATTAAAATCTTTTGATACAAAATTCACTCACTAATCTAGAGTTGGTAATTAGGGTTTTAAACATTTGAATTGATCAATAATTTTAGTTTTTATTCTAATTTTAATTTTTTCATAGTACTTTAAAATAAATGTATCAATTAGAAAAAAACAAATTTGTAAACTAAACTATTAAAATCTTTTGATACACAAGTCACTCACTGATCTAGGGGTAGTGATTGGGATATCAAACATTTGAATAGATCAATAATTTTTATTTTTAATCTTATTTTTTAATAATTCCATAGTACGTTAAAATAAATGTATCGATTAGAAAAAAACAAATTTGTGAACTAAACTATTAAAATCTTTTGATACATTATTCACTCAATGATCTAGAGCTGGAGATTGGGATATCAAACATTCGAACCGATCAATAATATTGGTATTTATTCCAATTTTTATTATTTTCATGGAAGTTTAAAATAAATTTATCCACTAGAAAAAACAAATTTGTAAACTAAACTATTAAAATCTTTTGATACACAATTCACTCACTGATCTAGAGCTGGTGATTGGGATATCAAACATTTGAATCGATCAGTAATTTTTATTTTTATTCTAATTTTAAATATTTTCATAGTAGTTCAAAATAAATATATCCATTCGAAAAAAACAAATTTGTAAACTTAACTATTTAAATTTTTTAATACACAAATCACTCACTGATCTAGAGCTGGTGATTATGATATCAAACATTTGAATCGATCACTAATTTTGATTTTTATTCTAATTTTAAATATTTTCATAGTAGTTTAAAAAAAATGTATCGATTCGAAAAAAACAAATTTGTTAACTAATCTATTAAAATCTTTTAATACACAATTCACTTCCTGATATAGAGCTGGTAATTGGGATATCAAACATTAGGATCGATCAAAAATTGTGGTTTTTATTCTAATTTTTAATATTTTCATAGTACGTTAAAATAAATGGTTCCATTTGTAAACTAAACAAATTTGTAAACTAACAAATTTTTACACTAAACTATTAAAATCTTTTGATACCCAATTCATTTGCCGATCTTGAGCTGGTGATTGGGATATCAAACATTCGAATCGATAAATAATTTTTATTTTTATTCCAATTTTAAATATTTTCATAGTATTTTAAAATAAATGTATCCATTAGGAAAAACAAATTTGTAAACTAAACTATTAAAACCTTTTGACACTCAATTCACTCACTGTTTTAGGGCTGATGATTGGGATATCAAACATTCAAATCGATCAATAGTTTTTATTTTTATTCTAATTTTTAATATTTTCATGGTAGTTTAAAATAAATTTATCCACTAGAAAAAACAAATTTGTAAACTAAACTATTAAAATTTTTTAAACACAATTCACTCACTAATCTAGAGCTGGTGATTGGGATATCAAACATTCGGATCGATCAATAATTTTTATTTTTATTCTAATTTTTAATATTTTCATAATAGTTTAAAATAAATGTATCGATTAGAAAAAAACAAATTTGTGAAATAAAATATGAAAATTTTTTTAGACGAAATTCACACACAGCTTAAGAGCTGGTGATTGGGATACCAAATATTCGCATCGATCGAAAATTTTAGTTTTTATTCTAATTTAAAATATTTGCATGGTAGTTCAAATAAATGTATCCATTAGAAAAATATTTTCATAGTAGTTTAAAATAAATGAATCCATTAGATAAAAAAACCAATTTGTAAACTAAACTATTAAAATCTTTTGATACACAATTCATTCACTGATCTAGAGCTGGTGATTGGGATATCAAACATTCGAATCGATCAATAATTTTTATTTTTATTCTAATTTTTAATATTTTCATAATAGTTTAAAATAAATGTATCAATTAGAAAAAACAAATTTGTAAACTAAACTACTAAAATCTTTTGATACACAAGTCACTCACTGATCTAGAGGTAGTGATTGGGATATCAAACATTTAAATCGATCAATAATTTAGGTTTTTATTCTAATTTTTTAATATTTTCATAGTACGTTAAAATAAATGTATCGAATAGAAAAAAACAAATTTGTGAACTGAACTATTAAAATCTTTTGATACATTATTCACTCACTGATCTAGAGCTGGTGATTGGGATATCAAACATTTGAATCGATCAATAATATTGATATTTATTCCAATTTTTATTATTTTCATAGTAGTTTAAAATAAATGTATCCATTAGAAAAAACAAATTTGTAAACTAAACTATTAAAATCTTTTGATAAACAATTCACTCACTAATCTAGAGCTGGTAATTGGGATATTAAACATTTGAATCGATCAATAATTTTGATTTTTAATCTAATTTTCAATATTTTCATAGTACTTTAAAATAAATGTATCAATTAGAAAAAAACAAATTTATAAACTAAACTATTAAAATCTTTTGATACATAATTCACTCTCTGATCTAGAGCTGGTGATTGGGATATCAATCATTTGAATCGATCAGTAATTTTTATTTTTATTCTAATTTTAAATATTTTTATAGTAGTTTACAATAAATGTATCCATTTGAAAAAAACAAATTTGTAAACTTAACTATTAAATACTTTTAATACACAATTTACTCCCTGATATAGAGCTGGTAATTGGGATATCAAACATTAGAATCGATCAATAATTTTGGTTTTTATTCTAATTTTTAATATTTTCATAGTACGTTAAAATAAATGTATTGATTCGAAAAAAACAAATTTGTAAACTAAACTATTAAAATCTTTTGAAACACAATTCACTCGCCGATCTTGAGCTGGTGATTGGGATATCAAACATTCGAATCGATCAATAATTTTTATTTTTATTCCAATTTTTAATATTTTCATAGTATTTTAAAATAAATGTATCCATTAGAAAAAACAAATTTGTAAACTAAACTATTAAAATCTTTTGATACACAATGCACTCACTGTTTTAGAGCTGGTAATTGGGATATCAAACATTCGAATCGATTAATAATTTTTATTTTTATTTTTTTAATTTTTAATATTTTCATAATAGTTTAAAATAAATGTATAGATTAGAAAAAAACCAACTTGTAATCTAAAATATTAGATTTTTTTTAGACGAAATTCACGCACAGCTTTAGAGCTTTTGATTGAGATATTAAACATTCGAATCGATCAATAATTTTTATTTTGATTCAACTATAATATTTTCATAGGAGATTAAAATAAATGTATCCATTAGGAAAAAACAAATAAGTAAACTAAAATATTAAAACCTTTTGATAAACAATTCACTCACTGATCTAGAGCTGGTGATTGGGATATCAAACATTCGAATCGATCAATAATTATTATTTTTATTCTAATTTTAATTATTTTCATAGTAGTTTAAAATAAATGTATCAATTAGAAAAAAACAAATTTGTAAACTAAACTATTAAAATCTTTTGATACAAAATTCATTTACTAATCTTGGGCTGGTAATTGGGATATTAAACATTTGGATCGATCAATAATTTTGGTTTTTATTCTAATTTTTAATATTTTCATAGTACGTTAAAATAAATGTATCCATTCGAAAAAAACAAATTTGTAAACTAAACTATTAAAATCTTTTGATACACAATTCACTCGCCGATCTTGAGCTGTAGATTGGGATATCAAACATTCGAATAGATAAATAATTTTTATTTTTATTCCAATTTTTAATATTTTCATAGAATTTTAAAATAAATTTATCCATTAGAAAAAACAAATTTGTAAACTAAACTATTAAAATCTTTTGACACTCGATTCAATCACTGTTTTAGGGCTGATGATTGGGATTTCAAACATTCGAATCGATCAATTATTTTTATTTTTATTCGAATTTTAAATATTTTCATAGTAGTTTAAAATAAACGTTTTTATTAGAAAAAAACAAATTTGTAAACTAAACTATCAAAATCTTTTGATACACAATTCACTTACTGATCCAGAGCTGGTGATTGGGATATCAAACATTTGAATCGATCAATAATTTTTATATTTATTCTAATTTTTAATATTTTCATAGTAGTTTAAAATAAATGTATCCATTCGAAAAAAACAAATTTGTAAACTAATCTATTAAAATCTTTTAATCCACAATTCACTTCCTGATATAGAGCTGGTAATTGGGATATCAAACATTAGAATCAATCAATAATTTTGGTTTTTATTCTAATTTTTAATATTTTCATAGTACGTTAAAATAAATGTATCGATTAGAAAAAAACAAATTTGTAAACTAAACTATTAAAATCTTTTGATACACAATTCACTCTGTGATCTATAGCTGGTGATTGGGATATCAAACATTGAAATCGATCAATATTATTGATATTTATTCCAATTTTTAATATTTTCATAGTAGTTTAAAATAATTGTATCCATTAGAAACAACAAATTTGTAAACTAAACTATTAAAAGCTTTTGATACACAATTAACTCATTAATCGAGAGCTGGCAATTGGGATATTAAACATTTGAATCGATCAATAATTTTGGTTTTTATTCTAATTTTCAATATTTTCATAGTACTTTAAAATAAATGTATCCATTATAAAAAAAACAAATTTGTAAACTAAACTATTAAAATATTTTGATACAAAATTCACTCACTAATCTAGAGCTTGTAATTAGGATATTAAACATTTGAATCGATCAATAATTTTAGTTTTTATTCTAATATTAATATTTTCATAGTAGTTTAAAATAAATGTATCCATTCGAAAAAACAAATTTGTAAACTAAACTATTAAAATCTTTTGATACACAATTCACTCACTGTTCTAGTGCTAGTAATTGGGATATCAAACATTCGAATCGATCAATAATTTTTATGTTTATTCGAATTTTAAATATTTTCATAGTAGTTTAAAATAAATGTATCAATTAGAAAAAAACAAATTTTTAACTAAACTATTAAAATCTTTTGATACACAATTCACTCACTGATCTAGAGCTGGTGATCGGGATATCAAACATTTGAATCGATCAGTAATTTTTATTTTTATTCTAATTTTAAATATTTTCATAGTAGTTTAAAATAAATGTATCCATTCGAAAAAAACAAATTTGTAAACTTAACTATTTAAATTTTTTAATACACAAATCACTCACTGATCTAGAGCTGGTGATTATGATATCAAACATTTGAATCGATCAGTAATTTTTATTTTTATTCTAATTTTAAATATTTTCATAGTAGTTTAAAAAAAATGTATCCATTCGAAAAAAACAAATTTGTTAACTAATCTATTAAAATCTTTTAATACACAATTCACTTCCTGATATAGAGCTGGTAATTGGGATATTAAACATTCAAATCAATCAATAATTTTTATTTTTATTCTAATTTTTAATATTTTCATAAAAGTTTAAAATAAATGTATCGATTAGAAAAAAACAAATTTGTGAAATAAAATTTGAAAATTTTTTTAGACGAAATTCACACACAGCTTAAGAGCTGGTGATTGGGATACCAAACATTCGCATCGATCGAAAATTTTTATTTTTATTCTAATTTAAAATATTTTCATGGTAGTTCAAATAAATGTATCCATTAGAAAAATATTTTCATAGTAGTTTAAAATAAATGAATCCATTAGTTAAAAAAACAAATTTTTAACTAAACTATTAAAGGCTTTTGATACACAAATCACTCACTGATCTAGAGCTGGTGATTATGATATCAAACATTTGAATCGATCAGTAATTTTTATTTTTATTCTAATTTTAAATATTTTCATAGTAGTTTAAAAAAAATGTATCGATTCGAAAAAAACAAATTTGTTAACTAATCTATTAAAATCTTTTAATACACAATTCACTTCCTGATATAGAGCTGGTAATTGGGATATCAAACATTAGGATCGATCAAAAATTGTGGTTTTTATTCTAATTTTTAATATTTTCATAGTACGTTAAAATAAATGGTTCCATTTGTAAACTAAACAAATTTGTAAACTAACAAATTTTTAAACTAAACTACTAAAATCTTTTGATACCCAATTCATTTGCCGATCTTGAGCTGGTGATTGGGATATCAAACATTCGAATCGATAAATAATTTTTATTTTTATTCCAATTTTAAATATTTTCATAGTATTTTAAAATAAATGTATCCATTAGGAAAAACCAATTTGTAAACTAAACTATTAAAACCTTTTGACACTCAATTCACTCACTGTTTTAGGGCTGATGATTGGGATATCAAACATTCAAATCGATCAATAATTTTTAATTTTATTCTAATTTTTAATATTTTCATGGAAGTTTAAAATAAATTTATCCACTAGAAAAAACAAATTTGTAAACTAAACTATTAAAATTTTTTAAACACAATTCACTCACTAATCTAGAGCTGGTGATTGGGATATCAAACATTCGGATCGATCAATAATTTTTATTTTTATTCTAATTTTTAATATTTTCATAATAGTTTAAAATAAATGTATCGATTAGAAAAAAACAAATTTGTGAAATAAAATATGAAAATTTTTTTAGACGAAATTCACACACAGCTTAAGAGCTGGTGATTGGGATACCAAACATTCGCATCGATCGAAAATTTTTATTTTTATTCTAATTTAAAATATTTGCATGGTAGTTCAAATAAATGTATCCATTAGAAAAATATTTTCATAGTAGTTTAAAATAAATGAATCCATTAGATAAAAAAACAAATTTGTAAACTAAACTATTAAAATCTTTTGATACACAATTCACTCACTGATCTAGAGCTGGTGATTGGGATATCAAACATTCGAATCGATCAATAATTTTGATTTTTATTCTAATTTTTCATATTTTCATAGTAGTTTAAAATAAATTTATCCATTAGAAAAAAACAAATTTGTAAACTAAACTAAACTTTTGGTTTTTATTCTAATTTTTAATATTATCATAGTAGTTTAAAATAAATGTATCCATTAGAAAAAACAAATTTGTAAACTTAACTATTAAAAGCTTTTGATAAACAATTCACTCACTAATCTAGAGCTGGTAATTGGGATATTAAACATTTGAATCGATCAATAATTTTGATTTTTAATCTAATTTTCAATATTTTCATAGTACTATGTATCAATTAGAAAAAAACAAATTTATAAACTAAACTATTAAAATCTTTTGATACATAATTCACTCTCTGATCTAGAGCTGGTGATTGGGATATCAATCATTTGAATCGATCAGTAATTTTTATTTTTATTCTAATTTTAAATATTTTTATAGTAGTTTACAATAAATGTATCCATTCGAAAAAAACAAATTTGTAAACTTAACTATTAAATACTTTTAATACACAATTTACTCCCTGATATAGAGCTGGTAATTGGGATATCAAACATTAGAATCGATAAATAATTTTGGTTTTTATTCTAATTTTTAATATTTTCATAGTACGTTAAAATAAATGTATTGATTCGAAAAAAACAAATTTGTAAACTAAACTATTAAAATCTTTTGAAACACAATTCACTCGCCGATCTTGAGCTGGTGATTGGGATATCAAACATTCGAATCGATCAATAATTTTTATTTTTATTCCAATTTTTAATATTTTCATAGTATTTTAAAATAAATGTATCCATTAGAAAAAACAAATTTGTAAACTAAACTATTAAAATCTTTTGATACACAATGCACTCACTGTTTTAGAGCTGGTAATTGGGATATCAAACATTCGAATCGATTAATAATTTTTATTTTTATTTTTTAATTTTTAATATTTTCATAATAGTTTAAAATAAATGTATAGATTAGAAAAAAACCAACTTGTAATCTAAAATATTAGATTTTTTTTAGACGAAATTCACGCACAGCTTTAGAGCTTTTGATTGAGATATTAAACATTCGAATCGATCAATAATTTTTATTTTGATTCAACTATAATATTTTCATAGGAGATTAAAATAAATGTATCCATTAGGAAAAAACAAATAAGTAAACTAAAATATTAAAACCTTTTGATAAACAATTCACTCACTGATCTAGAGCTGGTGATTGGGATATCAAACATTCGAATCGATCAATAATTATTATTTTTATTCTAATTTTAATTATTTTCATAGTAGTTTAAAATAAATGTATCAATTAGAAAAAAACAAATTTGTAAACTAAACTATTAAAATCTTTTGATACAAAATTCATTTACTAATCTTGGGCTGGTAATTGGGATATTAAACATTTGGATCGATCAATAATTTTGGTTTTTATTCTAATTTTTAATATTTTCATAGTACGTTAAAATAAATGTATCCATTCGAAAAAAACAAATTTGTAAACTAAACTATTAAAATCTTTTGATACACAATTCACTCGCCGATCTTGAGCTGTAGATTGGGATATCAAACATTCGAATAGATAAATAATTTTTATTTTTATTCCAATTTTTAATATTTTCATAGAATTTTAAAATAAATTTATCCATTAGAAAAAACAAATTTGTAAACTAAACTATTAAAATCTTTTGACACTCGATTCAATCACTGTTTTAGGGCTGATGATTGGGATTTCAAACATTCGAATCGATCAATTATTTTTATTTTTATTCGAATTTTAAATATTTTCATAGTAGTTTAAAATAAACGTTTTTATTAGAAAAAAACAAATTTGTAAACTAAACTATCAAAATCTTTTGATACACAATTCACTTACTGATCCAGAGCTGGTGATTGGGATATCAAACATTTGAATCGATCAATAATTTTTATATTTATTCTAATTTTTAATATTTTCATAGTAGTTTAAAATAAATGTATCCATTCGAAAAAAACAAATTTGTAAACTAATCTATTAAAATCTTTTAATACACAATTCACTTCCTGATATAGAGCTGGTAATTGGGATATCAAACATTAGAATCAATCAATAATTTTGGTTTTTATTCTAATTTTTAATATTTTCATAGTACGTTAAAATAAATGTATCGATTAGAAAAAAACAAATTTGTAAACTAAACTATTAAAATCTTTTGATACACAATTCACTCTGTGATCTAGAGCTGGTGATTGGGATATCAAACATTAAAATCGATCAATATTATTGATATTTATTCCAATTTTTAATATTTTCATAGTAGTTTAAAATAATTGTATCCATTAGAAACAACAAATTTGTAAACTAAACTATTAAAAGCTTTTGATACACAATTAACTCATTAATCGAGAGCTGGCAATTGGGATATTAAACATTTGAATCGATCAATAATTTTGGTTTTTATTCTAATTTTCAATATTTTCATAGTACTTTAAAATAAATGTATCCATTATAAAAAAAACAAATTTGTAAACTAAACTATTAAAATATTTTGATACAAAATTCACTCACTAATCTAGAGCTTGTAATTAGGATATTAAACATTTGAATCGATCAATAATTTTAGTTTTTATTCTAATATTAATATTTTCATAGTAGTTTAAAATAAATGTATCCATTCGAAAAAACAAATTTGTAAACTAAACTATTAAAATCTTTTGATACACAATTCACTCACTGTTCTAGTGCTAGTGATTGGGATATCAAACATTCGAATCGATCAATAATTTTTATGTTTATTCGAATTTTAAATATTTTCATAGTAGTTTAAAATAAATGTATCAATTAGAAAAAAACAAATTTTTAACTAAACTATTAAAATCTTTTGATACACAATTCACTCACTGATCTAGAGCTGGTGATCGGGATATCAAACATTTGAATCGATCAGTAATTTTTATTTTTATTCTAATTTTAAATATTTTCATAGTAGTTTAAAATAAATGTATCCATTCGAAAAAAACAAATTTGTAAACTTAACTATTTAAATTTTTTAATACACAAATCACTCACTGATCTAGAGCTGGTGATTATGATATCAAACATTTGAATCGATCAGTAATTTTTATTTTTATTCTAATTTTAAATATTTTCATAGTAGTTTAAAAAAAATGTATCCATTCGAAAAAAACAAATTTGTTAACTAATCTATTAAAATCTTTTAATACACAATTCACTTCCTGATATAGAGCTGGTAATTGGGATATTAAACATTCAAATCAATCAATAATTTTTATTTTTATTCTAATTTTTAATATTTTCATAAAAGTTTAAAATAAATGTATCGATTAGAAAAAAACAAATTTGTGAAATAAAATTTGAAAATTTTTTTAGACGAAATTCACACACAGCTTAAGAGCTGGTGATTGGGATACCAAACATTCGCATCGATCGAAAATTTTTATTTTTATTCTAATTTAAAATATTTTCATGGTAGTTCAAATAAATGTATCCATTAGAAAAATATTTTCATAGTAGTTTAAAATAAATGAATCCATTAGTTAAAAAAACAAATTTTTAACTAAACTATTAAAGGCTTTTGATACACAAATCACTCACTGATCTAGAGCTGGTGATTATGATATCAAACATTTGAATCGATCAGTAATTTTTATTTTTATTCTAATTTTAAATATTTTCATAGTAGTTTAAAAAAAATGTATCGATTCGAAAAAAACAAATTTGTTAACTAATCTATTAAAATCTTTTAATACACAATTCACTTCCTGATATAGAGCTGGTAATTGGGATATCAAACATTAGGATCGATCAAAAATTGTGGTTTTTATTCTAATTTTTAATATTTTCATAGTACGTTAAAATAAATGGTTCCATTTGTAAACTAAACAAATTTGTAAATTAACAAATTTTTAAACTAAACTACTAAAATCTTTTGATACCCAATTCATTTGCCGATCTTGAGCTGGTGATTGGGATATCAAACATTCGAATCGATAAATAATTTTTATTTTTATTCCAATTTTAAATATTTTCATAGTATTTTAAAATAAATGTATCCATTAGGAAAAACCAATTTGTAAACTAAACTATTAAAACCTTTTGACACTCAATTCACTCACTGTTTTAGGGCTGATGATTGGGATATCAAACATTCAAATCGATCAATAATTTTTAATTTTATTCTAATTTTTAATATTTTCATGGAAGTTTAAAATAAATTTATCCACTAGAAAAAACAAATTTGTAAACTAAACTATTAAAATTTTTTAAACACAATTCACTCACTAATCTAGAGCTGGTGATTGGGATATCAAACATTCGGATCGATCAATAATTTTTATTTTTATTCTAATTTTTAATATTTTCATAATAGTTTAAAATAAATGTATCGATTAGAAAAAAACAAATTTGTGAAATAAAATATGAAAATTTTTTTAGACGAAATTCACACACAGCTTAAGAGCTGGTGATTGGGATACCAAACATTCGCATCGATCGAAAATTTTTATTTTTATTCTAATTTAAAATATTTGCATGGTAGTTCAAATAAATGTATCCATTAGAAAAATATTTTCATAGTAGTTTAAAATAAATGAATCCATTAGATAAAAAAACAAATTTGTAAACTAAACTATTAAAATCTTTTGATACACAATTCACTCACTGATCTAGAGCTGGTGATTGGGATATCAAACATTCGAATCGATCAATAATTTTGATTTTTATTCTAATTTTTCATATTTTCATAGTAGTTTAAAATAAATTTATCCATTAGAAAAAAACAAATTTGTAAACTAAACTAAACTTTTGGTTTTTATTCTAATTTTTAATATTATCATAGTAGTTTAAAATAAATGTATCCATTAGAAAAAACAAATTTGTAAACTTAACTATTAAAAGCTTTTGATAAACAATTCACTCACTAATCTAGAGCTGGTAATTGGGATATTAAACATTTGAATCGATCAATAATTTTGATTTTTAATCTAATTTTCAATATTTTCATAGTACTATGTATCAATTAGAAAAAAACAAATTTATAAACTAAACTATTAAAATCTTTTGATACACAATTCACTCACTGTTTTAGAGCTGGTGATTGGGATATCAATCATTTGAATCGATCAGTAAATTTTTATTTTTATTCGAATTTTAAATATTATCATAGTAGTTTAAAATAAATGTATCAATTAGAAAAAAACAAATTTATAAACTAAACTTTTAAAATCTTTTGATACATAATTCACTGACTGATCTAGAGCTGGTGACTGGGATATCAATCATTTGAATCGATCAGTAATTTTTATTTTAATTCTGATTTTAAATATTTTCATAGTACGTTAAAATAAATGTATCGAATAGAAAAAAACAAATTTGTAAACTTAACTATTAAATACTTTTAATACACAATTTACTCATTGATATAGAGCTGGTAATTGGGATATAAAACATTAGAATCGATCAATAATTTTGGTTTTTATTTTAATTTTTAATATTTTCATAGTATTTTAAAATAAATGTATTGATTCGAAAAAAACAAATTTGTATACTAAACTATTAAAATCTTTTGAAACACAATTCACTCGCCGATCTTGAGCTGGTGATTGGGATATCAAACATTCGAATCGATCAATAATTTTTATTTTTATTCCAATTTTTAATATTTTCATAGTATTTTAAAATAAATGTATCCATTAGAAAAAACAAATTTGTAAACTAAACTATTAAAATATTTTGATACACAATTCACTCACTGTTTTAGAGCTGGTGATTGGGATATCAAACATTCGAATCGATTAATAATTTTTATTTTTATTTTTTAATTTTTAATATTTTCATAATAGTTTAAAATAAATGTATAGATTAGAAAAAAACAAACTTGTAATCTAAAATATTAAAATCTTTTGATACACAATTCACACTCAGCTTTAAAGCTTTTGATTGAGATATTAAACATTCGAATCGTTCAATAATTTTTATTTTTATTCAACTATAATATTTTCATAGGAGTTTAAAATATATGTATCCATTAGGAAAAAACAAATTTATAACTAAAATATTAAAACCTTTTGATAAACAATTCACTCGCTGATCTTGAGCTAGTGGTTAAGGTATCAAACATTTGAATCGATCAATAATTTTTATATTTATTCTAATTTTTAATATTTTCTTAGTATTTTAAAATAAATATATCCATTAGGAAAAAACAAATTAGTAAACTAAAATATTAAAATCTTTTGATACACAATTCACTCACTGATCTAAAGCTGGTGACTGGAATATCAAACATGCGAATCGATCAATAATTTTTATTTTTTTCGAATTTTAAATATTTTCCAAATATTTTCCAATTTATCCACTAGAAAAAACCAATTTGTAAACTAAACTTTTAAAATCTTTTGATACACAATTCACCCACTTATCTACAGCTGGCGATTGAAATATCAAACATTCAAATGGATCGCTAACTTTGATTTTTATTCAACTTTTTTATATTTTCATAGTAGTTTAAAATAAATGTATCCATTAGGGAAAAACAAGTTTTCAAACTTTAATATTAAAATCTTTTGAAACAGAATTCACTGACTGATCTAGACCTGGTGATTGGAATATCAAACATTCGAATCGATCAATAATTTTTATTTTTATTCTAATTTTTCATATTTTCATAGAAGTTTAAAATAAATGAATCCATTGGAAAAAAAACAAATTTGTAAACTAAACTATTAAAATCTTTTGATACACAATTCACTTACTGATCTAGAGCTGGTGATTGGGATATCAAACATTCGAATCGATCAATAATTTTTATTTTTATTCTAATTTAAATTATTTTCATAGTAGTTTAAAATAAATGTATCGATTAGAAAAAACAAATTAGTAAACTAAACTTTTTAAATATTTTGATACACAATTCACTCACTGATCTAGAGCTGGTGATTGAGATATCAAACATTCGAATCAATCAATAATTTTTATTTTTATTATAATTTTTAATATTTTCATAAAAGTTTAAAATAAATGTATCCATTAGGAAAAAACAAATTTGTAAACTAAAATATTAAAATACTTTGATACAAAATTCACTCACTGATCTAGATCTGGTGTTTGGGATATCAAACATTCGAATCGATCAATAATTTTTATTTTAATTCGAATTTTAAATATTTTCATAGTAGTTTAAAATAAATGTATCAATTAGGAAAAAAAAATTGTAAACTAATCTATTAAAATCTTTTGATACACAATTCACTTACTTATCTACAGCTTGTGAATGAAATATCAAACATTTGAATCGATCACTAATTTTGATTTTTATTCAACTTTTTAATATGTAAATAGTATTTTAAAATAAATGTATCCATTAGGAAAAAACAAGTTTGTAAACTAAAATATTAAAATCTTTTGATACACAATTCACTGACTGATCTAGACTTAGTGATTAGGATATCAAACATTCGAATCAATCAATAATTTTGTTTTTATTTAAATTTTTAATATTTCATAGTAGTTTAAAATAATTGTATCCTTTAGAAAAAAACAAATTTGTAAACTAAAATATTAAAATCTTTTGATAAAAAATTCACTCACTGATCAAGAGCTGGTGATAGAGTTACCAAACATTTGAATCCATCAATAACTTTTATTTTTATTCTAATTTTTAATATTTTCATAGTAGTTTAAAATAAATGTTTATATTAGAAAAAAACAAATTTTTAAACTAAACTATTAATATGTTTTGATACGAAATTCACTCACTGATCAAGAGCTGTTGATTGAGTTACCACACATTTGAATCGATCAATAATTTTTATTTTTATTCTAATTTTCAATATTTTCATAGTAGTTTAAAATAAATGTATCCATTGGAAAAAACAAATTTGTAAACTAAACTATTAAAATCTTTTGATACAAATTTCACTCATTGATTAAGAGCTGGTGATTGGGATATCAAACTTTTGGATAGATCAATAATTTTTATTTTTATTCCAATTATTAATATTTTCATAGTAGTTTTAAATAAATGTTTCGATTACGAAACAACAAGTTTGTAAACTAAAATTTTAAAATCTTTTGATACACAATTCACTCTGTGATCTAGAGCTGTTGAATGGGATATCAAACATTCGAATAGATCAATAATTTTTATTTTTAATCTAATTTTTAATATTTTCATAGTAGTTTAAAATAAATGTATCGATTAGGAAAAAAAAATTTGTAAACTAAAATATTAAAATCTTTTGATACACAATTCACTCACTGATCTAGAGCTGGTGATTGGGTATCAAACATTCGAATCGATCATTAATTTTTATATTTATTCTAATTTTTAATATTTCATAGCAGTTTAAAATAAATGTATCGATTAGGAAAAATTAAATTTGTAAACTAAAATAGATCAATAATTTTTATTTTTATTCCAATTTTCAATATTTTCATAGTAGTTCAAAATAAATGTTTCCATTAGAAAAAAACAAATTTGTAAACTAAACTATTCAAATCTTTTGATAAACAATTCACTCACTGATCTAGAGCTGGTGATTGGGATATCAAACATTCGAATCGATCATTAATTTTTATATTTATTCCAATTTTTAATATTTTGATAGCAGTTAACTATAAATGTATCAATTAGGAAAAATTAAATTTGTAAACCAAAATATTTTTAATATTTTGGTTTACAAATTTAATTTTCTTTTAATACACAATTCACTCACTGATCTAGAGCTGATGATTGGGATATCAAACATTGAACTAGATTAATAATTTTTATTTTTATTCTAATTTTCAATATTTTCATAGTAGTTTAAAATAAATGTATCGATTAGAAAAAAACAAATTTGTAAACTAAAATATTAAAATCTTTTGATACACGATTCACTCACTGATCTAGAGCTGGTGATTGGGATATCAAACATTCGAATCGATCATTAATTTTTATATTTATTCTAATTTTTAATACTTTCATAGTAGTTTAAAATAAATGTTTCCATTAGAAAAAAAACAAATTTGTAAACTAAACTATTAAAATCTTTTAATAAACAATTCACTCTCTGATCTAGAGCTGGTGATTTGGATATCAAACTTTCGAATCGATCGATAATTTTTATTTTTATTCTAATTTTTAATATTTTCATAGTAGTTTTAAATAAATGAAATGATTAGGAAAAAAAAATTTGTAAACTAAACTATTAAAATCTTTTGATACACAATTCACTCACTGATTTAGAGTTGGTGATTGGAATGTCAAACATTCGAATCGATCAATAATTTTGGTTTTTGTTCTAATTTTTAATGTTTTCATAGTAGTTTAAAATAAATGTATCGATTAAGAAAAAACCAATTTGTAAACAAAAATATTAAAATCCTTTGATGCGCAATTCACTCGCTGACCTAGAGTTGGTGAACGGGATATCAATTATTCAAATCAATCAATAATTTTTAATTTTTTTCGAATTTTAAATATTTTCATAGTAGTTTTAAATAAATGTATCCATTAAAAAAAAACAAATTTGTAAACTATACTATTAAAATATTTTGATACACAATTCACTCACTGATCTAGAGCTGGTGATTGGGATATCAAACATTCAAATCGATCAGTAATTTTTATTTCTATTCTAATTTGTAATATTTTCATAGTAGTTTAAAATAAATGTATTAATTAGAAAAAAACAAATTTGTAAACTAAACTATTCAAATCTTTTGATCACTCATTGATCTAGAGCTTGTAATTGGGATATCAAACATTTGTATCGATCAATAATTTTTATTTTTATTCTAATTTTAAATATTTTCATAGTAGTTTAAAATAAATGTATCAATTAGGACAAACCAAATTTGAAAACTAAAATACTAAAATCTTTTGATACACAATTCACTCACTGTTTTAGAGCTGGTGATTGGGATATCAAACATTCAAATCGATCAATAATTTTTATTTTTATTCTAATTTTTAATATTTTCATGGTAGTTTAAAATAAATTTATCCACTAGAAAAAACAAATTTGTAAACTAGACGATTAAAATCTTTTGATACACAATTCAATCACTTTTCTACAGCTGGTGACTGAAATATCAAACATTTGAATCCATCAATAATTTTGATATTTATTCAACTTTTTAATATGTTCATAGTAGTTTAAAATAAATTTATCCACTAGAAAAAACAAATTTGTAAACTAAACTGTTAAAATCTTTTGATACACAACTCACTCACTGATCCAGAGCTGGTGATTGAGATATCAAACATTCTACTTGAACTACGAAAGCGATAACAAGCGGTTAAAATAAAAAGTGATAGAAAATGATAGTAAGTGATTTTAGTTAAGTGATTTTTGTTGTAAAATCAAGAATTGGTACAAGAACTAAGTTGTGAATAATTGTGTTTTATTGAGACAATTATTGTCTGTGAACGTGAACAGTGTCTAAAGTGGAACTTAAGCAGCTTTTGTGAAATTTGGTAGTGAACAATGTTATTCGGGTAGTTATTCACAATCCAGAAATATGAACCTTAAGTGAAAAGGCAAGAACGTAGCAATATTAAAATCTTTTGATACACAATTCACTCACTGATCTAGACCTGGTGATTGAGATATAAAGCATTCGAATTGATCAATAATTTTTATTTTTATTCCAATTTTTAATATTTTCATAGTAGTTTAAAATAAATGTATCCATTAGAAAAAAACAAATTGGTTAACTAAACCATTAAAATCTTTTGGTACACAATTCACTTACTTATCTACAGCTGGTGATTGGAATGTCAAACATTCGATTCGATCAATAATTTTTATTTTTTTTTATAATTTTTAATATTTTCATAATAGTTTAAAATAAATGTATCGATTAGAAAAAAACAAATTTGTAATCTAAAATATTAAAATTTTTTTAGACGAAATTCACAAACAGCTTTAAAGCTTTTGATTGAGATATTAAACATTCGAATCGATAAATAATTTTTATTTTTATTCAACTATAATATTTTCATAGTAGTTTAAAATAAATGTATATATTAGAAAAAAACAAATTTGTAAACTAAACTATTAAAATCTTTTGGTACACAATTCACTTACTTATCTCCAGCTGGTGATTGAAATATCAAACATTTGAATCGATCAATAATTTTGTTTTTTATTCAACTTTTTTATATGTTCATAGTAGTTTAAAATAAACGTATCCATTAGAAAAAAACAAGTTTGTATACTAAAATATTAAAATCTTTAGATACACGATTCACTCACTGATCTAGACCTGGTGATTGAGATATCAAACATTCGAATCGATCAGAAATTTTAATTTTTATTCTAATTTCTAATATTTGCATTGTAGTTTAAAATAAATGTATCCATTAGAAAAAAACAAATTTGTAAACTAAACCATTAAAATCTTTTGGTACTCAATTCACTTACTTATCTACAGTTGGTGATTGGAATGTCAAACATTCAATTCGATCAATAATTTTTATTTTTATTCTAATTTTTAATATTTTAATAGTAGTTTAAAACAAATATATCCATTAGAAACAAACCAATTTGTAAACTAAACTATTAAAATCTTTTGATAAATAATTCACTTACTGATCTAGAGCTAGTGATTGGGATATCAAACATTCGAATCGATCAATAGTTTTTATTTTTGTTCTAATTTTAAGTATTTTCATATTGTTTTAAATAAATGTATCAATTAGAAAAAAACAAATTTGTAAACTAAACTATTAAAATCTTTTGATACACAATTCACTAACTGATTTAGAGCTAGAGATTGGGATATCAAACAATCGAATCGATCAGTAATTTTTCATAGTAGTTTAAAATAAATGTATTCATTAGAAAAAAACAAATTTGTAAATTGAACTATTTAAATATTTTGATACACAATTCACTCACTGATCTAGACCTTCTGATTGAGATATCAAACATTCGAGTCGATAAATAATATTGATTTTTATTCCAATTTAAAATATTTTCATGGTACTTCAAATAAATGTATCCATTAGAAAAAAACAAATTTGTTTACTAAAATATAGAAATTTTTTTAGCCGAAATTTACACACAGCTTTAAAGCTTTTGACTGAAATATCAAATATTTGAACCTATCAATAATTTTTATTTTAATTTAACTTTTTTATATTATCATAGTAGTTTAAAATAAACGTATCCATTAGAAAAAAACAAATTTGCAAATTAAATATTAAAATCTTTTGATAAACAATTCACTTACTTATCTAGAGCTGGCGATTGGGATATCAAACATTCGAATCGATCAAAAATTTTTATTTTTAATCTAATTTTTAATATTTTCATAATAGGTTAAAATAAATGAATCCATTAGAAAAAAAAATTTGTAAACTAAACCATTATAGTCTTTTGATACACAATTCACTCACTAATTTAGAGCTTGTGATTGGGATATCTAACATGTGTATCGATCAATAATTTTTATTTTTTTTCTAATTTTTAATATTTTCATGGTAGTTTAAAATAAATTTATCCACTAGAAAAAACAAATTTGTAAACTAAACTATTAAAATCTTTTGATACACAATTCACTCACTTATCTACAGCTGGTGACTGAAATATCAAACATTTGAATATATCAATAATTTTGATTTTTATTTAACTTTTTTATATATCATAGTTATCATAGTAGTTTAAAATAAACGTATCCATTAGAAAAAAAAAATTTGCAAATTAAATATTAAAATCTTTTGATAAACAATTCACTTACTGATCTAGAGCTGGTGATTGGAATATCAAACATTCGAATCGATCCATCAATTTTATTTTTATTCTAATTTTAAATATTTTCGTAGTAGTTTAAAATAAATGTATCAATTAGAAAAAAACAAATTTGTAAACTAAACTATTAAAATATTTTGATACTCAATTTACTTACTGATATAGAGCTGGTGATTGGGATATCAAACATTCGAATCGATCAGTAATTTTTCATAGTAGTTTAAAATAAATGTATCCATTAGAAACAAACAAATTTGTAAATTGAACTATTAAAATATTTTGATACACAATTCACTCACTGATCTAGACCTTCTGATTGAGTTATCAAACATTCGAGTCGATCAATAATATTGATTTTTATTCCCATTTTTAATATTTTCATAGTAGTTCAAATAAAAGTATCCATTAGAAAAAACAAATTTGTATACTAAAATATTAAAATTTTTTTAGACGAAATTCACACACAGCTTTAGAGCTTTTGATTTAGATATTAAACGTTCGAATTGATCTATAATTTTTATTTTTATTCAACTTTATAATATTTTCATAGTAGTTTAAAATAAATGTATCCATTAGAAAAAATAAATTTTTAAACTATACTATTAAAATCTTTTGGTACACAATTCATTAACTTATAACTTATTAAGCTAGGGATTGAAATATCAAACATTTGAATAGATCAATAATTTTGATTTTTATTCAACTTTTTTATATGTTCATAGTAGTTTAAAATAAACGTATCCATTAGAAAAAAACAAGTTTGTAAACAAAAATATTGAAATCTTTTGATACACAATTCACTCACTGATCTAGACCTGGTAATTGAGATATCAAACATTCAAATCGATCAGAAAAATTTATTTTTATTCTAATTTTAAATATTTTCAAAGTAGTTTAAAATAAATCTATCCATTAGAAAAAAACAAATTTGTAAACTAAACCATTTAAATCTTTTGGTACACAATTCACTTACTTATCTACAGCTGGTGATTGAAATATCAAACATTTGAATTAATCAATAATTTTGTTTTTTATTCAACTTTTTTATATGTTCATAGTAGTTTTAAATAAACGTATCCATTAGAAAAAAACAAGTTTGTATACTAAAATATTAAAATCTTTAGATACACAATTCACTCACTGATCTAGACCTGGTGATTGAGATATCAAACATTCGAATCGATCAGAAATTTTAATTTTTATTCTAATTTCTAATATTTGCATTGTAGTTTAAAATAAATGTATCCATTAGAAAAAAACAAATTTGTAAACTAAACCATTAAAATCTTTTGGTACTCAATTCACTTACTTATCTACAGTTGGTGATTGGAATGTCAAACATTCAATTCGATCAATAATTTTTATTTTTATTCTAATTTTTAATATTTTCATAGTAGTTTAAAACAAATATATCCATTAGAAACAAACCAATTTGTAAACTAAACTATTAAAATCTTTTGATAAATAATTCACTTACTGATCTAGAGCTGGTAATTGGGATATCAAACATTCGAATCGATCAATAATTTTTATTTTTGTTCTAATTTTAAATATTTTCGTATTGTTTAAAATAAATGTATCAAGTAGAAAAAAACAAATTTGTAACACAACAAACTTTTGGTACACAATTCACTTACTTATCTCCAGCTGGTGATTGAAATATCAAACATTTGAATCGATCAATAATTTTCATTTTTATTCAACTTTTTTACATGTTCATTCTAGTTTAGAATAAACGTATCCATTAGGAAAAAACAAGTTTGTAAACTAAAATATTAAAATCTTTTGATACACAATTCACTGATTAATCTAGATCTGGTGATTAAAATATCAAACATTCGAATCGATCAAAGATTTTTATTTTTATTTTAATTTTTAATATTTTCATAGTAGTTTAAAATACATGTATCCATTAGAAAAACACAAATTTGTAAATTAAACCATTAAAAACTTTTGGTACAAAATTCACTTTCTTAGTAACAGCTGGTGATTAAAATGTCAGACATTCGAAACGATCAATAATTTTTATTTTTATTCTAATTTTTAATATGTTCATAGTAGTTTAAAATAAATGTATCCATTAGGAAAAAATCAGTTTGTAAACTTAAATATTAATATCTTTTGATACACAATTCACTGACTGATCTAGACCTGGTGATTAAGATATCAAACATTCGAAACGATCAATAATTTTTATATTTATTCGAATTTTAAATATTTTTTAGTAGTTTAAAATAAATGTATCGATTAGAAAAAAACAAATTTGTAAACAAAACTATAAAATTTTTTTGACACACAATTCACTCACTGATCTAGAGCTGGTGATTGGGATATCAAACATTCGAATCGATCAAAAATTTTGATTTTTATTCTAATTTTTAATATTTTCATAGAAGTTTAAAATAAATGTATCCATTAGAATAAAAAACAAATTTGTAAACTAAACTATTAAAATATTTTGATACACAATTCACTCACTGATCTAGAGCTGGTGATTGAGATATCAAACATTCAAATCAATCAATAATTTTTGTTTTTATTCTAATTTTCAATATTTTCATAATATTTTAAAATAAATGTATCGATTAGAAAAAAACAAATTTGTAATCTAAAATATTAAATTTTTTTTAGACGAAATTCACACACAGCTTTAGAGCTTTTGATTGAGATATTAAACATTCGAATCGATCAATAAATTTATTTTTATTCTACTTTAATATTTTCGTAGTAGTTTAAAATAAATGTATACATTAGAAAAAAACAATTATGTAAACTTAACTATTTAAATCTTTTGATACACAATTCACTCACTAATCTAGAGCTAGTGATTAGGTTACCAAACATTTGTATCGATCAATAATTTTTATTTTCATTCCAATTTTAAATATTTTCATAGTAGTTTAAAATAAATGTATCGATTAGGAAAAAACAAGTTTGTTAACTAAACTTTTTAAATCTTTTGATAAGCAATTCACTCATTGATCTATAGCTGGTGATTGGGATATCAAACATTCGAATTGATCAATAATTTTAATTTTTTTTTCTAATTTTTAATATTTTCATAGTAGTATAAAATAAATGTATCCATTAGAAAAAAACAAATTTGTAAACTAAAGTATTCAAATCTTTTGATACACAATTCACTCACTGATCTAGAGCTGGTGATTGGGATATCAAACGTTCAAATCGATCAATAATTTTTATTTTTACTCTAATTTTTAATATGTTCATAGTAGTTTAAAATAAATGTAACGATTAGAAAAAAACAAATTTGTAAACTAAAGTATTCAAATCTTTTGATACACAATTCACTCACTGATCTAGAGCTGGTGATTGGGATATCAAATACTCAAATCGATCAATAATTTTTATTTTTATTCTAAATTTTAATATTTTCATTGTAGTTTAAAATAAATTTATCCATTAGAAAAAACAAATTTGTAAACAAAACGGTTATAATATTTTAATACACAATTCACTCACTGATCTAGAGCTGGTAATTGGGGTATCAAACATTCGAATCGATCAATAATTTTTATTTTTATTCGAATTTTAAATATTTTCATAGGTGATTAAAATAAATGTATCAATTAGAAAAAAAACCAATTTGTAAACTAAACTATTAAAATCTTTTGATACATAATTCACTCACTGATCTAGAGCTGGTGATTGGGATATCAAACATTTGAATCGATCAGTAATTTTCATTTTTATTCTAATTGGTAATATTTTCATAGTAGTTTAAAATAAATGTATCCATTCGAAAAAAACAAATTTGTAAACTAAACTATTAAAATCTTCTAAGACACAATTCACTCCCTGATATGGAGCTGGTAATTGGGATATCAAACATTAGAATCGATCAATCATTTTGGTTTTTGTTCTAATTTATAATATTTTTATAGTAGTTTAAAATAAATGTATCGATTAAGAAAAAACAAATTTGTAAACTTAAATATTAAAATCTTTTGATAAACAATTCACTGACTTATCTAGACCTGGTGATTGGGATATCAAACATTCGAAACGATCAAAAATTTTTATTTTTATTACAATTTTTAATATTTTCATAGTAGTTTAAAATAAATGTTTATATTAGAAAAAAACTAATTTGTAAACTAAACAATTAAAATCTTTTGATACCCTATTCACAAACTGATCTAGAGCTGGTGATTGGGATATCAAATATTCCCATCGATCATTAATTTTTATATTTATTCTAATTTTAAATATTTTCATAGTAGTTTAAAATAAATGTTTCCATTAGAAAAAACAAAATTGTAAACTAAAATATTAAAATCTTTTGATACACAATTCACTCACTGATCTAGACCTGGTGATTAGGATATCAATCATTCAAATCGATTATTAATTTTTATATTTATTCTAATTTTTAATATTTTCATAGTTGTTTAAAATAAATGTATCAATTAGAAAAAACAAATTTGTATACTAAAATATTAAAATCTTTTGATACATAGTTCACTCACTGATCTAGAGCTGGTGATTGAGATATCAAACATTCGAATCAATCAATAATTTTTATTTTTATTCTAAGTTTAAATATTTTAATAGTAGTTTAAAATAAATGTATCGATTAGAAAAAAACAAATTTGTAATCTAAAATATCAAATTTTTTTTAAACGAAATTCACACACAGCTTTGGAGCTTTTGATTGAGATATTAAACATTCGAATCGATCAATAAATTTATTTTTATTCAGCTATAATATTTTCATAGTAGTTTAAAATAAATGTATACATTAGAAAAAAACAAATATGTAAACTAAACTAATATAATCTTTTGATACACAATTCACTCACTAATCTAGGGCAAGTGATTAGGATATCAAACATTTGTATCGATCAATAATTTTTATTTTTTTTCTAATTTTAAATATTTTTATAGTAGTTTAAAATAAATGTATCCATTAGGAAAAACCAAATTTGTAAACTAAAATATTAAAATCTTTTGATACACAATTCACTCACTGATCTAGAGCTAGTTATTGGGATATCAAACGTTCGAATCGATCAATAATTTTTATTTTTATTTGAATATTAAATATTTTCATAGTACTTTAAAATAAATGTATCAATTAGAAAAAAACAAATTTGTAAACTAAACTATTAAAATCATTTGATACACAAGTCACTCACTGATCTAGAGGTAGTGATTGGGATATCAAACATTTAAATCGATCAATAATTTTGGTTTGTATTCTAATTTTTAATATTTTTATACTAGTTTAAAATAAATGTATCCATAAGAAAAAAACAAATTTGTGAACTAAACTTTTATAATCTTTTGATACATTATTGACTCTCTGATTAAGAGCTGGTGATTGGGATATCAAACATTCGAATCGATCAATAAAATTGATTTTTATTCCAATTTTTATTATTTTCATAGTAGTTTAAAATAAATGGTTACATTAGAAAAAAACAAATATGTAAACTAAACTAATATAATCTTTTGATACACAATTCACTCACTAATCTAGGGCTAGTGATTAAGATATCAAACATTTGTATCGATCAATAGTTTTTATTTTTTTTCTAATTTTAAATATTTTTATAGTTGTTTAAAATAAATGTATCCATAAGGAAAAACCAAATTTTTAAACTAAAATACTAAAATCTTTTGATACACAATTCACTCACTGATCTAGAGCTAGTGACTGAAAAATCAAACATTCGAATCGATCAATAATATTGATTTATATTCCAATTTTTATTATTTTCATAGTAGTTTAAAATAAATGTATCCATTAGAAAAAACAAATATGTAAACTAAACTATTAAAATCTTTTGATACACAATTCACTCAATAATCTAGAGCTGGTAATTGGGATATTATACATTTGAATCGATCAATAATTTTTATTTTTATTCTAATTTTTAATATTTTCATAGTATTTTAAAATAAATGTTTCCATTCGAAAAAAACAAATCTGTAAACTAAACTATTAAAATCTTTTGATATAAAATTCACTCACTAATCTTGAGCTGGTAATTGGGATATTAAACATTTGAATCGATCATAAATTTTGGTTTTTATTCTAATTTTTAATATTTTCATAGTACGTTAAAATAAATGTATTCATTCGAAAAAAACAAATTTGTAAACTAAACTATTAAAATCTTTTGATACACAATTCACTCGCCGATCTTGAGCTGTAGATTGGGATATCAAACATTCGAATCGATAAATAATTTTTATTTTTATTATAATTATTAATATTTTCATAGTATTTTAAAATAAATTTATCCATTAGAAAAAACAAATTTGTAAACTAAACTATTAAAATCTTTTGACACTCAATTCACACACTGCTTTAGGGCTGATGATTGGGATATCAAACATTCGAATCGATCAATAATTTTTATTTTTATTCGAATTTTAAATATTTTCATAGTAGTTTAAAATAAATGTATGAATTAGAAAAAAACAAATTTGTAAACTAAACTATTAAAATCTTATGATACACAATTCTCTCACTGATCCAGAGCTGGTGATTGGGATATCAAATATTTGAATCGATAAATAATTTTTATTATTATTCTAACTTTTAATATTTTAGTATTTTAAAATAAATGCATCTATTAGAAAAAACAAATTTGTGAACTTAACTATTAAAATCTTTTGTGACTCAATTCACTCACTGTTTTAGGGTTGATGATTGGGATATCAAACATACAAATCGATCAATAATTTTTATTTTTATTCTAATTTTTAATATTTTCATAAAATCTTAAAATAAATGTATCCATTAGAAAACACAAATTTGTAAACTAAACTATTAAAAGCTTTTGATACACAATTCACTCACTAATCTAGAGCTGGTAATTGGGATATTAAACATTTGAATCGATCAATAATTTTTGTTATTATTCTAATTTTCAATATTTTCATAATACTTTAAAATAAATGTATCCATTCGAAAAAAAAAACAAATTTGTAAACTAAACTATTAAAATCTTTTGATACAAAACTCACTCACTAATCTAGAGTTGGTAATTAGGGTTTTATACATTTGAATCGATCAATAATTTTAGTTTTTATTCTAATTTTAATTTTTTCATAGTACTTTAAAATAAATGTATCAATTAGAAAAAAACAAATTTGTAAACTAAACTATTAAAGACTTTTGATACACAAGTCACTCACTGATCTAGAGGTAGTGATTGGGATATCAAACATTTGAATAGATCAATAATTTTTATTTTTATTCTAATTTTAAATAATTTCATAGTACGTTAAAATAAATGTATCGATTAGAAAAAAACAAATTTGTGAACTAAACTATTAAAATCTTTTGATATATTATTCACTCATTGATCTAGAGCTGGAGATTGGGATATCAAACATTCGAACCGATCAATAATATTGATATTTATTCTAATTTTTATTATTTGCATGGTAGTTTAAAATAAATTTATCCACTAGAAAAAACAAATTTGTAAACTAAACTATTAAAATCTTTTGATACACAATTCACTCACTGATCTAAAGCTTTTGATTGAGATATCAAACATTTGAATCGATCAGTAATTTTTATTTTTATTCTAATTTTAAATATTTTCATAGTAGTTCAAAATAAATGTATCCATTCGAAAAAAACAAATTTGTAAACTTAACTATTTAAATTTTTTAATACACAAATCACTCACTGATCTAGAGCTGGTGATTATGATATCAAACATTTGAATCGATCAGTAATTTTTATTTTTATTCTAATTTTAAATATTTTCATAGTAGTTTAAAAAAAATGTATCGATTCGAAAAAAACAAATTTGTTAACTAATCTATTAAAATCTTTTAATACACAATTCACTTCCTGATATAGAGCTGGTAATTGGGATATCAAACATTAGGATCGATCAAAAATTGTGGTTTTTATTCTAATTTTTAATATTTTCATAGTTCGTTAAAATAAATGGTTCCATTTGTAAACTAAACAAATTTGTAAACTAACAAATTTTTAAACTAAACTATTAAAATCTTTTGATACCCAATTCATTTGCCGATCTTGAGCTGGTGATTGGGATATCAAACATTCGAATCGATAAATAATTTTTATTTTTATTACAATTTTAAATATTTTCATAGTATTTTAAAATAAATGTATCCATTATTAAAAACAAATTTGTAAACTAAACTATTAAAACCTTTTGACACTCAATTCACTCACTGTTTTAGGGCTGATGATTGGGATATCAAACATTCAAATCGATCAATAATGTTTATTTTTATTCTAATTTTTAATATTTTCATGGTAGTTTAAAATAAATTTATTCACTAGAAAAAACAAATTTGTAAACTAAACTATTAAAATTTTTTAAACACAACTCACTCACTAATCTAGAGCTGGTGTTTGGGATATCAAACATTCGGATCGATCAATAATTTTTATTTTTATTCTAATTTTTAATATTTTCATAAAAGTTTAAAATAAATGTATCGATTAGAAAAAAATAAATTTGTGAAATAAAATATGAAAATTTTTTTAGACGAAATTCACACACAGCTTAAGAGCTGGTGATTGGGATACCAAACATTCGCATCGATCGAAAATTTTTATTTTTATTCTAATTTAAAATATTTGCATGGTAGTTCAAATAAATGTATCCATTAGAAAAATATTTTCATAGTAGTTTAAAATAAATGAATCCATTAGATAAGAAAACAAATTTGTAAACTAAACTATTAAAATCTTTTGATACACAATTCACTCACTGATCTAGAGCTGGTGATTGGGATATCAAAAATTCGAATCGATCAATAATTTTATTTTTATTCTAATTTTTATTATTTTCATAGTAGTTTAAAATAAATTTATCCATTCGAAAAAAACAAATTTGTAAACTAAACTATTAAAATATTTTGAAACACAATTCACTCGCTGATGTAGAGCTGGTGATTGAGATATCAAACATTCAAATCAATCAATAATTTTTATTTTTATTCTAATTTTTAATATTTTCATAATAGTTTAAAATAAATGTATCAATTAGAAAAAACAAATTTGTAAACTAAACTATTAAAATCTTTTGATACACAAGTCACTCACTGATCTAGAGGTAGTGATTGGGATATCAAACATTTAAATCGATCAATAATTTTGGTTTTTATTCTAATTTTTAATATTTTCATAGTACGTTAAAATAAATGTATCGAATAGAAAAAAACAAATTTGTGAACTGAACTATTAAAATCTTTTGATACATTATTCACTCACTGATCTAGAGCTGGTGATTGGGATATCAAACATTTGAATCGATCAATAATATTGATATTTATTCCAATTTTTATTATTTTCATAGTAGTTTAAAATAAATGTATCCATTAGAAAAAACAAATTTGTAATCTAAACTATTAAAAGCTTTTGATAAACAATTCACTCACTAATCTAGAGCTGGTAATTGGGATATTAAACATTTGAATCGATCAATAATTTTGATTTTTAATCTAATTTTCAATATTTTCATAGTACTTTAAAATAAATGTATCAATTAGAAAAAAACAAATTTATAAACTAAACTATTAAAATCTTTTGATACACAATTCACTCACTGATCTGGAGCTGGTGATTGGGATATCAATCATTTGAATCGATCAGTAAATTTTTATTTTTATTCGAATTTTAAATATTATCATAGTAGTTTAAAATAAATGTATCAATTAGAAAAAAACAAATTTATAAACTAAACTTTTAAAACCTTTTGATACATAATTCACTCACTGATCTAGAGCTGGTGATTGGGATATCAATCATTTGAATCGATCAGTAATTTTTATATTTATTCTAATTTTAAATATTTTTATAGTAGTTTAAAATAAATGTATCCATTCGAAAAAAACAAATTTGTAAACTTAACTATTAAATACTATTAATACACAATTTATTCCCTGATATAGAGCTGGTAATTGGGATATCAAACATTAGAATCGATCAATAATTTTAGTTTTTATTCTAATTTTTAATATTTTCATAGTACGTTAAAATAAATGTATTGATTCGAAAAAAACAAATTTGTAAACTACACTATTAAAATCTTTTGAAACACAATTCACTCGCCGATCTTGAGCTGGTGATTGGGATATCAAACATTCGAATCGATCAATAATATTTATTTTTATTCCAATTTTTAATATTTTCATAGTATTTTAAAATAAATGTATCCATTAGAAAAAACAAATTTGTAAACTAAACTATTAAAATCTTTTGATACACAATTCACTCACTGTTTTAGAGCTAATGATTGGGATATCAAACATTCGAATCGATTAATAATTTTTATTTTTATTTTTTAATTTTTAATATTTTCATAATAGTTTAAAATAAATATATAGATTAGAAAAAAACAAACTTGTAATCTAAAATATTAGATTTTTTTTAGACGAAATTCACGAACAGCTTTAGAGCTTTTGATTGAGATATTTAACATTCGAATCGATCAATAATTTTTATTTTGATTCAACTATAATATTTTCATAGGAGATTAAAATAAATGTATCCATTAGGAAAAAACAAATAAGTAAACTAAAATATTAAAACCTTTTGATAAACAATTCACTCACTGATCTAGAGCTGGTGATTGGGATATCAATCATTTGAATCGATCAGTAAATTTTTATTTTTATTCGAATTTTAAATATTATCATAGTAGTTTAAAAAAAATGTATCAATTAGAAAAAAACAAATTTATAAACTAAACATTTAAAATCTTTTGATACATAATTCACTCACTGATCTAGAGCTGGTGATTGGGATATCAAACATTCGAATCGATCAATAATTTTTATTTTTATTCTAATTTTAATTTTTTTCATAGCAGTTTAAAATAAATGTATCAATTAGAAAAAAACATATTTGTAAACTAAACTATTAAAATCTTTTGATACAAAATTCACTTACTAATCTTGGGCAGGTAATTGGGATATTAAACATTTGAATCGATCAATAATTTTGGTTTTTATTCTAATTTTTAATATTTTCATAGTACGTTAAAATAAATGTATCCATTCGAAAAAAACAAATTTGTAAACTAAACTATTAAAATATTTTGATACACAATTCACTCCCTGATCTTGAGCTGTAGATTGGGATATCAAACATTCGAATAGATCAATTATTTTTATTTTTATTCCAATTTTAAATATTTTCATAGTAGTTTAAATTAAACATATTTATTAGAAAAAAACAAATTTGTAAACTAAACTATCAAAATCTTTTGATACACAATTCACTTACTGATCCAGAGCTGGTGATTGGGATATCAAACATTTTGATCGATCAATAATTTTTATTTTTATTCTAATTTATAATATCTTCATAGAAGTTTAAAATAAATGTATCCATTCGAAAAAAACAAATTTGTAAACTAATCTATTAAAATCTTTTAATACACAATTCACTTCCTGATATAGAGCTGGTAATTGGGATATCAAACATTAGAATCAATCAATAATTTTGGTTTTTATTCTAATTTTTAATATTTTCATAGTACGTTAAAATAAATGTATCGATTAGAAAAAAAAACAAATTTGTAAACTAAACTATTAAAATCTTTTGATACACAATTCACTCTGCGATCTAGAGCTGGTGATTGGGATATCAAACATTCAAATCGATCAATATTATTGATATTTATTCCAATTTTTAATATTTTCATAGTAGTTTAAAATAAATGTATCCATTAGAAAAAACAAATTTGTAAACTAAACTATTAAAAGCTTTTGATACACAATTCACTCACTAATCTAGAGCTGGTAATTGGGATATTAAACATTTGAATTGATCAATAATTTAGGTTTTTAATCTAATTTTCAATATTTTCATAGTACTTTAAAATAAATGTATCCATTAGAAAAAAAACAAATTTGTAAACTAAACTATTAAAATCTTTTAATACAAAATTCACTCACTAATCTAGAGCTGGTAATTAGGATATTAAACATTTGAATCGATCAATAATTTTAGTTTTTATTCTAATATTAATATTTTCATAGTAGTTTAAAATAAATGTATCCATTCGAAAAAACAAATTTGTAAACTTAACTATTAAAATCTTTTGATACACAATTCACTCACTGATCTAGTGCTAGTGATTGGGATATTAACAACATTCGAATCGATCAATAATTTTTATGTTTATTCGAATTTTAAATATTTTCATAGTAGTTTAAAATAAATGTATCAATTAGAAAAAAACAAATTTTTAACTAAACTATTAAAATCTTTTGATACACAAATCACTCACTGATCTAGAGCTGGTGATTATGATATCAAACATTTGAATCGATCAGTAATTTTTATTTTTATTCTAATTTTAAATATTTTCATAGTAGTTTAAAAAAAATGTATCCATTCGAAAAAAACAAATTTGTTAACTAATCTATTAAAATCTTTTAATACACAATTCACTTTCTGATATAGAGCTGGTAATTGGGATATCAAACATTCAAATCAATCAATAATTTTTATTTTTTTTATAATTTTTAATATTTTCATAAAAGTTTAAAATAAATGTATCGATTAGAAAAAAACAAATTTGTGAAATAAAATTTGAAAATTTTTTTAGACGAAATTCACACACAGCTTAAGATCTGGTGATTGGGATACCAAATATTCGCATCGATCGAAAATTTTTATTTTTATTCTAATTTAAAATATTTGCATGGTAGTTCAAATAAATGTATCCATTAGAAAAATAGTTTCATAGTAGTTTAAAATAAATGAATCCATTAGTTAAAAAAACAAATTTTTAACTAAACTATTAAAATCTTTTGATACACAATTCACTCACTGATCTAGAGCTGGTGATTGGGATATCAAACATTTGAATCGATCAGTAATTTTTATTTTTATTCTAATTTTAAATATTTTCATAGTAGTTCAAAATAAATGTATCCATTCGAAAAAAACAAATTTGTAAACTTAACTGTTTAAATTTTTTAATACACAAATCACTCACTGATCTAGAGCTGGTGATTATGATATCAAACATTTGAATCGATCAGTAATTTTTATTTTTATTTTAATTTTAAATATTTTCATAGTAGTTTAAAAAAAATGTATCGATTCGAAAAAAACAAATTTGTTAACTAATCTATTAAAATCTTTTAATACACAATTCACTTCCTGATATAGAGCTGGTGATTGGGATATCAAACATTAGGATCGATCAAAAATTGTGGTTTTTATTCTAATTTTTAATATTTTCATAGTACGTTAAAGTAAATGGTTCCATTTGTAAACTAAACAAATTTGTAAACTAACAAATTTTTAAACTAAACTATTAAAATCTTTTGATACCCAATTCATTTGCCGATCTTGAGCTGGTGATTGGGATATCAAACATTCGAATCGATAAATAATTTTTATTTTTATTCCAATTTTAAATATTTTCATAGTATTTTAAAATAAATGTATCAATTAGAAAAAAACAAATTTGTAAACTAAACTATTAAAATCTTTTGATACACAATTCACTCACTGTTTTAGAGCTGGTGATTGGGATATTAAACATTCAAATCGATCAATAATTTTTATTTTTATTCTAATTTGTAATATTTTGATGGTTGTTTAAAATAAATTTATCCACTAGAAAAAACAAATTTGTAATCTAAAATTTTAAAATCTTTTGATACACAATTCACCCACTTATCTACAGCTGGCGATGGAAATATCAAACATTCAAATGGATTACTAACTTTGATTTTTATTCAACTTTTTTATATTTTCATAGAAGTTTAAAATAAATGTATCCATTAGGGAAAAACAAATTTGCAAACTTAAATATTAAAATCTTTTAATACACAATTCACTCACTGATCTAGACCTGGTGATTGGAATATCAAACATTCGAATCGATCAATAATTTTTAATTTTATTCTAATTTTTCATATTTTCATAGTAGTTTAAAATAAATGAATCCATTAGAAAAAAAAACAAATTTGTAAACTAAACTATTAAAATCTTTTGATACACAATTCACTCACTAATCTAGAGCTGGTGATTGGGATATCAAACATTCGAATCGATCAATGATTTTTATTTTTATTATAATTTTAATTATTTTCATAGTAGTTTAAAATAAATGTATCCATTAGAAAAAAACAAATTTGTAAACTAAACTTTTTAAATATTTTGATACACGATTCACTCACTAATCAAGAGCTGGTGATTGATATATAAACATTCGTATCAATCATAAATTTTGATTTTTATTCAACTATAATATTTTCATAGTAGTTTAAAATAAATGTATACATTAGAAAAAAACAAATTTGTAAACTAAAATATTAAAATCTTTTGATACACAATTCACACGCAGCTTTAAAGCTTTTGATTGAGATATTAAACATTCGAATCGTTCAATAATTTTTATTTTTATTCAACTATAATATTTTCATAGGAGTTTAAAATATATGTATCCATTAGGAAAAAACAAATTTATAACTAAAATATTAAAACCTTTTGATAAACAATTCACTAACTGATCTAGAGCTAGTGATTAAGGTATCAAACATTTGAATCGATCAATAAAGTTTATATTTATTCTAATTTTTGATATTTTCATAGTAGTTTAAAATAAATGTATCCATTAGGAAAAAACAAATTAGTAAACTAAAATATTAAAATCTTTTGATACACAATTCACTCACTGATCTAGAGCTGGTGACTGGCATATCAAACATGCGAATCGATCAATAATTTTTATTTTTTTCGAATTTTAAATATTTTCATAGTAGTTTAAAATAAATTTATCCACTAGAAAAAACAAATTTGTAAACTAAACTTTTAAAATCTTTTGATACACAATTCACCCACTTATCTACAGCTGGCGATTGAAATATCAAACATTCAAATGGATCACTAACTTTGATTTTTATTCAACTTTTTTATATTTTCATAGTAGTTTAAAATAAATGTATCCATTAGGGAAAAACAAATTTGCAAACTTAAATATTAAAATCTTTTGAAACAGAATTCACTGACTGATCTAGACCTGGTGATTGGAATATCAAACATTCGAATCGATCAATAATTTTTATTTTTATTCTAATTTTTCATATTTTCATAGTAGTTTTAAATAAATGAATCCATTAGAAAAAAAAACAAATTTGTAAACTAAACTATTAAATTCTTTTGATACACAATTCACTCACTGATCTAGAGCTTGTGATTGGGATATCAAACATTCGAATCGATCAATAATTTTTATTTTTTTCGAATTTTAAATATTTTCATAGTAGTTTAAAATAAATTTATCCACTAGAAAAAACAAATTTGTAAACTAAACTTTTAAAATCTTTTGATACACAATTCACTTATCTACAGCTGGCGATTGAAATATCAAACATTCAAATGGATCACTAACTTTGATTTTTATTCAACCTTTTTATATATTCATAGTAGTTTAAAATAAATGTGTCCATTAGGGAAAAACAAGTTTGCAAACTTAAATATTAAAATCTTTTGAAACAGAATTCACTGACTGATCTAGACCTGGTGATTGGAATATCAAACATTCGAATCGATCAATAATTTTTATTTTTATTCTAATTTTTCATATTTTCATAGTTGTTTTAAATAAATGAATCCATTAGAAAAAAAAACAAATTTGTAAACTAAACTATTAAAATCTTTTGATACACAATTCACTCACTGATCTAGAGCTGGTGATTGGGATATCAAACATTCGAATCGATCAATAATTTTTATTTTTTTTCTAATTTAAATTATTTTCATAGTAGTTTAAAATAAGTGTATCGATTAGAAAAAAACAAATTTGTAAACTAAACTTTTTAAATATTTTGATACACAATTCATTCACTGATCTAGAGCTGGTGATTGAGATATCAAACATTCGAATCAATCAATAATTTTTATTTTTATTATAATTTTTAATATTTTCATAAAAGTTTAAAATAAATGTATCCATTAGGAAAAAACAAATTTGTAAACTAAAATATTAAAATATTTTGATACACAATTCACTCACTGATCTAGATCTGGTGTTTGGGATATCAAACATTCGAATCGATTAATAATTTTTATTTTTATTCGAATTTTAGATATTTTCATAGTAGTTTAAAATAAATGTATCAATTAGAAAAAAAAAAATTGTAAACTAATCTATTAAAATCTTTTGTTACACAATTCACTTACTTATCTACAGCTTGTGAATGAAATTTCAAACATTTGAATCGATCACTAATTTTGATTTTTATTCAACTTTTTAATATGTTAATAGTATTTTAAAATAAATGTATCCATTAGGAAAAAACAAGTTTGTAAACTAAAATATTAAAACTTTTGATACACAATTCACTGACTGATCTAGACTTAGTGATTAGGATATCAAACATTTGAATCAATCAATAATTTTGTTTTTTATTTTAATTTTTAATATTTCATAGTAGTTTAAAATAATTGTATCCTTTAAAAAAAACAAATTTGTAAACTAAAATATGAAAATCTTTTGATAAACAATTCAATCACTGATCAAGAGCTGGTGATAGAGTTACCAAACATTTGAATCGATCAATAATTTTTATTTTTATTCTAATTTTCAATATTTTCATAGTAGTTTAAAATTAATGTATCCATTGGAAAAAACAAATTTGTAAACTAAACTATTCAAATCTTTTGATACAAATTTCACTCATTGATTAAGAGCTGGTGATTGGGATATCAAACTTTCGGATAGATCAATAATTTTTATTTTTATTCCAATTATTAATATTTTCATAGTAGTTTTAAATAAATGTTTCGATTACGAAAAAACAAGTTTGTAAACTAAAATTTTAAAATCTTTTGATACACAATTCACTCTGTGATCTAGAGCTGGTGAATGGAATATCAAACATTCGAATAGATCAATAATTTTTATTTTTAATCTAATTTTTAATATTTTCATAGTAGTTTAAAATAAATGTATCGATTAGGAAAAAAAAATTTTTAAATTAAAATATTAAAATCTTTTGATACACGGTTCACTCACTGATCTAGAGCTGGTGATTGGGATATCAAACATTCGAATTGATCATTAATTTTTATATTTATTCTAATTTTTAATATTTTCATAGCAGTTTAAAATAAATGTATCGATTAGGAAAAATTAAATTTGTAAACTAAAATAGATCAATAATTTTTATTTTTATTCCAATTTTCAATATTTTCATAGTAGTTTAAAATAAATGTTTCCATTAGAAAAAAACAAATTTGTAAACTTAACTATTCAAATCTTTTGATAAACAATTCACTCACTGATCTAGAGCTGGTGATTGGGATATCAAACATTCGAATCGATTATTAATTTTTATATTTATTCCAATTTTTAATATTTTCATAGCAGTTAACTATAAATGTATCGATTAGGAAAAATTAAATTTGTAAACTAAAATATTAAAATCTTTTAATACACAATTCACTTACTGATCTAGAGCTGATGATTGGGATATCAAACTTTGGACTGGATCAATAATTTTTATTTTTATTCTAATTTTCAATATTTTCATAGTAGTTTAAAATAAATGTATCGATTAGAAAAAAACAAATTTGTAAACTAAAATATTAAAATCTTTTGATACACGATTCACTCACTGATCTAGAGCTGGTGATTGGGATATCAAACATTCGAATCGATCATTAATTTTTATATTTATTCTAGTTTTTATTATTTTCATAGTAGTTTAAAATAAATGTTTCCATTAGCAAAAAACAAATTTGTAAACTAAAATATTAAAATCTTTTGATAAGCAATTCACTCACTGATCAAGAGCTGGTGATTGGGATATCAAACATTCGAATCGATCAATAATTTTTATATTTATTCCAATTTTTAATATTTTCATAGCAGTTAACTATAAATGTATCGATTAGGAAAAATTAAATTTGTAAACTAAAATATTAAAATCTTTTAATACACAATTCACTTACTGATCTAGAGCTGATGATTGGGATATCAAACTTTGGACTAGATCAATATTTTTTATTTTTATTCTAATTTTCAATATTTTCATAGTAGTTTAAAATAAATGTATCGATTAGAAAAAAACAAATTTGTAAACTAAAATATTAAAATCTTTTGATACACGATTCACTCACTGATCTAGAGCTGGTGATTGGGATATCAAACATTCGAATCGATCATTAATTTTTATATTTATTCTAGTTTTTAATATTTTCATAATAGTTTAAAATAAATGTTTCCATTAGAAAAAAACAAATTTGTAAACTAAAATATTAAAATCTTTTGATAAGCAATTCACTCACTGATCAAGAGCTGGTGATTGAGTTACCAAACATTTGAACACAAATTCACTCTGTGATCATATTCTCACAATTCACTCTGTGATCTAGAGCTGGTGAATGGGATATCAAACATTCGAATAGATCAATAATTTTTATTTTTATTTTAAGTTTTAATATTTTCATAGCAGTTTAAAACAAATGTATCGATTAGGAAAAACAAATTTGTAAACTAAAATATTAAAATCTTTTGATACACAATTCACTCTGTGATCTAGAGCTGGTGAATGGGATATCAAACATTAGAATTGATCATTATTTTTTATATTTATTCTAATTTTTAATATTTTCATAGATGTTTACTATAAATGTATCGATTAGGAAAAATTAAATTTGTAAACTAAAATATTAAAATCTTTTGATACACTATTCACTCACTGATCTAGAGCTGGTGATTGGGATATCAAACATTCGAATCGATAAATAATTTTTATTTTTATTCTAATTTTTAATATTTTCATAGTAGTTTAAAATAAATGTATCGATTAGAAAATAACAAATTTGTAAACTAAAATATTAAAATCTTTTGATATACGATTCACTCACTGATCTAGAGCTGGTGATTAGGGTACCAAACATTCGAATCGATCATTAATTTTTATATTTATTCTAATTTTTAATATTTTCATAGTAGTTTAAAATAAATGTTTCCATTAGAAAAAAACAAATTTGTAAACTAAAATATTAAAATCTTTTGATACGCAATTCACTCACTGATCAAGAGCTGGTGATTGAGTTACCAAACATTTGAATCGATCAATAATTTTTATATATATTCTAATTTTCAATATTTCCATAGTAGTTTAAAATAATTGTATCCATTGGAAAAAACAAGTTTGTAAACTAAATTATTCAAATCTTTTGATACAAATTTCACTCATTGATCTAGAGCTGATGATTGGGATATCAAACATTCGGATAGATTAATACTATTTATTTTTATTCCAATTATTAATATTTTCATAGTAGTTTTAAATAAATGTTTCGATTAGGAAAAAACAAGTTTGTAAACTAAAATATTAAAATCTTTTGATACACAATTCACTCTGTGATCTAGAGCTGGTGAATGGGTTATCAAACATTTGAATTGATCTATAACATTTATTTAAATTCTAATTTTTAATATTTTCATAGTAGTTTAAAAAAAATGTATCGATTAGAAAAAAACAAATTTGTAAACTAAAATATTAAAATCTTTTGATATACGATTCACTCACTGATCTAGAGCTGGTGATTAGGGTACCAAACATTCGAATCGATCATTAATTTTTATATTTATTCTAATTTTTAATATTTTCATAGTATTTTAAAATAAATTCGGACTTAAAATATTGAAAAATAAAAATAATTGATCGATTCGAATGTTTGATATCCCAATCATCAGCCCTAAAACAGTGAGTGAATCGAGTGTCAAAAGATTTTAATAGTTTAGTTTACAAATTTGTTTTTTCTAATGGATAAATTTATTTTAAAATTATATGAAAATATTAAAAATTGGAATAAAAATAAAAATTATTTATCTATTCGAATGTTTGATATTCCAATCACCAGGTCTCGATCAGTCAGTGAATTTTGTATCAAAAGATTTTAATATTTAAGTGTACAAACTTGTTTTTCCCTAATGGATACATTTATTTTAAACTACTATGAAAATATTAAAAATTAGAATAAAAATAAAAATTATTGATCGATCCAAATGTTTGATATCCCAATCACCAGCTCTAGATCAGTGAGTGAATTATGTATCAAAAGATTTTAAAAGTTTGGTTTATAAATTGGTTTTTTTCTTATTGATACATTTATTTTAAACTACTATGATAATATTTAAAATTCGAATAAAAATAAAAATTTACTGATCGATTCAAATGATTGATATCCCAATCACCAGCTCTAGATCAGTGAGTGAATTGTGTATCAAAAGATTTTAATAGTTTAGTTTATAAATTTGTTTTTTTCTAATTGATACATTTATTTTAAAGTACTATGAAAATATTGAAAATTAGATTAAAAATCAAAATTATTGATCGATTCAAATGTTTAATATCCCAATTAACAGCTCTAGATTAGTGAGTGAATTGTTTATCAAAAGCTTTTAATAGTTTAGTTTACAAATTTGTTTTTTCTAATTGATACATTTATTTTAAACTATTATGAAAATATTAAAAATTAGAATAAAAATAAAAATTATTGATCGATCCGAATGCTTGATATCCCAATCACCAGCTCTAGATTAGTGAGTGAATTGTGTTTAAAAAATTTTAATAGTTTAGTTTACAAATTAGTTTTTTTATCTAATGGATTTATTTATTTTAAACTACTATGAAAATATTTTTCTAATGGATACATTTATTTGAACTACCATGTAAATATTTTAAATTAGAATAAAAATAAAAATTTTCGATCGATGCGAATGTTTGGTATCCCAATCACCAGCTCTTAAGCTGTGTGTGAATTTCGTCTAAAAAAATTTTCATATTTTATTTCACAAATTTGTTTTTTTCTAATCGATACATTTATTTTAAACTTTTATGAAAATATTAAAAATTAGAATAAAAATAAAAATTATTGATCGATCCGAATGTTTGATATCCCAATCACCAGCTCTAGATTAGTGAGTGAATTGTGTTTAAAAAATTTTAATAGTTTAGTTTACAAATTTGTTTTTTCTAGTAGATAAATTTATTTTAAACTACCATGAAAATATTAAAAATTAGAATAAAAATAAAAATTATTGATCGATTTGAATGTTTGATATCCCAATCATCAGCCCTAAAACAGTGAGTGAATTGAGTGTCAAAGGTTTTAATAGTTTAGTTTACAAATTTTGATTTCCTAATGGATACATTTATTTTAAAATACTATGAAAATATTTAAAATTGGAATAAAAATAAAAATTATTTATCGATCCGAATGTTTGATATCCCAATTACCAGCTCAAGATCGGCAAATGAATTGGGTATCAAAAGATTTTAATAGTTTAGCTTAAAAATTTGTTAGTTTACAAATTTGTTTAGTTTACAAATGGAAACATTTATTTTAACGTACTATGAAAATATTAAAAATTAGAATAAAAACCACAATTTTTGATCGATCCTAATGTTTGATATCCCAATTACCAGCTCTAGATCAGGAAGTGAATTGTGTATTAAAAGATTTTAATAGATTATTTAACAAATTTGTTTTTTTCGAAACGATACATTTTTTTTAAACTACTATGAAAATATTTAAAATAAGAATAAAAATAAAAATTATTGATCGATTCAAATGTTTGATATCATAATCACCAGCTCTAGATCAGTGAGTGATTTGTGTATTAAAAAATTTAAATAGTTAAGTTTACAAATTTGTTTTTTTCGAATGGATACATTTATTTTGAACTACTATGAAAATATTTAAAATTAGAATAAAAATAAAAATTACTGATCGATTCAAATGTTTGATATCCCAATCACCAGCTCTAGATCAGTGAGTGAATTGTGTATCAAAAGATTTTAATAGTTTAGTTAAAAATTTGTTCTTTTAACTAATGGATTCATTTATTTTAAACTACTATGAAACTATTTTTCTAATGGATACATTTATTTGAACTACCATGCAAATATTTTAAATTAGAATAAAAATAAAAATTTTCGATCGAATCGAATGTTTGGTATCCCAATCACCAGCTCTTAAGCTGTGTGTGAATTTCGTCTAAAAAAATTTTCAAATTTTATTTCACAAATTTGTTTTTTTCTAATCGATACATTTATTTTAAACTTTTATGAAAATATTAAAAATTATAATGAAAATAAAAATTATTGATTGATTTGAATGTTTGATATCCCAATTACCAGCTCTATATCAGGAAGTGAATTGTGTATTAAAAGATTTTAATAGATTAGTTAACAAATTTGTTTTTTTCGAATGGATACATTTTTTTTAAACTACTATGAAAATATTTAAAATTAGAATAAAAATAAAAATTACTGATCGATTCAAATGTTTGATATCATAATCACCAGCTCTAGATCAGTGAGTGATTTGTGTATTAAAAGATTTAAATAGTTAAGTTTACAAATTTGTTTTTTTCGAATGGATGCATTTATTTTAAACTACTATGAAAATATTTAAAATTAGAATAAAAATAAAAATTACTGATCGATTCAAATGTTTGATATCCCGATCACCAGCTCTAGATCAGTGAGTGAATTGTGTATCAAAAGATTTTAATAGTTTAGTTAAAAATTTGTTTTTTTCTAATTGATACATTTATTTTAAACTACTATGAAAATATTTAAAATTCGAATAAACATAAAAATTATTGATCGATTCGAATGTTTGATATCCCAATCACTAGCACTAGATCAGTGAGTGAATTGTGTATCAAAAGATTTTAATAGTTTAGTTTACAAATTTGTTTTTTCGAATGGATACATTTATTTTAAACTACTATGAAAATATTAATATTAGAATAAAAACTAAAATTATTGATCGATTCAAATGTTTAATATCCTAATTACCAGCTCTAGATTAGTGAGTGAATTTTGTATCAAAAGATTTTAATAGTTTAGTTTACAAATTTTTTTTTTTGTCTAATCGATACATTTATTTTAAAGTACTATGAAAATATTGAAAATTAGAATAAAAACCAAAATTATTGATCAATTCAAATGTTTAATATCCCAATTACCAGCTCTAGATTAGTGAGTGAGTTGTGTATCAAAAGCTTTTAATAGTTTAGTTTACAAATTTGTTTTTTCTAATGGATACATTTATTTTAAACTACTATGAAAATATTAAAAATTGGAATAAATATCAATAGTATTGATCGATTTGAATGTTTGATATCCCAATCACCAGCTCCAGATCACAGAGTGAATTGTGTATCAAAAGATTTTAATAGTTTAGTTTACAAATTTGTTTTTTTTTCTAATCGATACATTTATTTTAACGTACTATGAAAATATTAAAAATTAAAATAAAAATAAAATTTATTGATTGATTCTAATGTTTGATATCCCAATTACCAGCTCTATATCAGGAAGTGAATTGTGTATTAAAAGATTTTAATAGATTAGTTTACAAATTTGTTTTTTTCGAACGGATACATTTATTTTAAACTTCTATGAAAATATTAAAAATTAGAATAAAAATAAAAATTATTGATCGATCCAAATGTTTGATATCATAATCACCAGCTCTAGATCAGTGAGTGATTTGTGTATTAAAAAATTTAAATAGTTAAGTTTACAAATTTGTTTTTTTCGAATGGATACATTTATTTTGAACTACTATGAAAATATTTAAAATTAGAATAAAAATAAAAATTACTGATCGATTCAAATGTTTGATATCCCAGTCACCAGCTCTAGATCAGTGAGTGAATTGTGTATCAAAAGATTTTAATAGTTTAGTTAAAAATTTGTTCTTTTAACTAATGGATTCATTTATTTGAAACTACTATGAAACTATTTTTCTAATGGATACATTTATTTGAACTACCATGCAAATATTTTAAATTAGAATAAAAATAAAAATTTTCGATCGATGCGAATGTTTGGTATCCCAATCACCAGCTCTTAAGCTGTGTGTGAATTTCGTCTAAAAAAATTTTCAAATTTTATTTCACAAATTTGTTTTTTTCTAATCGATACATTTATTTTAAACTTTTATGAAAATATTAAAAATTATAATAAAAATAAAAATTATTGATTGATTTGAATGTTTGATATCCCAATTACCAGCTCTATATCAGGAAGTGAATTGTGTATTAAAAGATTTTAATAGATTAATTAACAAATTTGTTTTTTTCGAATCGATACATTTTTTTTAAACTACTATGAAAATATTTAAAATAAGAATAAAAATAAAAATTACTGATCGATTCAACTGTTTGATATCATAATCACCAGCTCTAGATCAGTGAGTGATTTGTGTATTAAAAAATTTAAATAGTTAAGTTTACAAATTTGTTTTTTTCGAATGGATACATTTATTTTAAACTGCTATGAAAATAATTAAAATTAGAATAAAAATAAAAATTATTGATCGATTCGAATGTTTGATATCCCAATCACCAGCTCTAGATCAGTGAGTGAATTATGTATCAAAAGGTTTTAAAAGTTTAGTTTATAAATTTGTTTTTTTCTAATTGATACATTTATTTTAAACTACTATGATAATATTTAAAATTCGAATAAAAATAAAAATTTACTGATCGATTCAAATGATTGATATCCCAATCACCAGCTCTAGATCAGTGAGTGAATTGTTTATCAAAAGGTTTTAATATTTTAGTTTACTTATTTGTTTTTTCCTAATGGATACATTTATTTTAATCTCCTATGAAAATATTATAGTTGAATCAAAATAAAAATTATTGATCGATTCGAATGTTTAATATCACAATCAAAAGCTCTAAGGCTGTGCGTGAATTTCGTCTTAAAAAAAATCTAATATTTTAGATTACAAGTTTGTTTTTTTCTAATCTATATATTTATTTTAAACTATTATGAAAATATTAAAAATTAAAAAATAAAAATAAAAATTATTAATCGATTCGAATGTTTGATATCCCAATCATTAGCTCTAAAACAGTGAGTGAATTGTGTATCAAAAGATTTTAATAGTTTAGTTTACAAATTTGTTTTTTCTAATGGATACATTTATTTTAAAATACTATGAAAATATTAAAAATTGGAATAAAAATAAAAATTATTGATCGATTCGAATGTTTGATATCCCAATCACCAGCTCAAGGTCGGCGAGTGAATTGTGTTTCAAAAGATTTTAACAGTTTAGTTTACAAATTTGTTTTTTTCGAAACAATACATTTATTTTAACGTACTATGAAAATATTAAAAATTAGAATAAAAACCAAAATTATTGATCGATTCTAATGTTTGATATCCCAATTACCAGCTCTATATCAGGGAGTAAATTGTGTATTAAAAGTATTTAATAGTTAAGTTTACAAATTTGTTTTTTTCGAATGGATACATTTATTTTAAACTACTATAAAAATATTTAAAATTAGAATAAATATAAAAATTACTGATCGATTCAAATGATTGATATCCCAATCACCAGCTCTAGATCAGTGAGTTAATTATGTATCAAAAGGTTTTAAAAGTTTAGTTTATAAATTTGTTTTTTTCTAATTGATACATTTATTTTAAACTACTATGATAATATTTAAAATTCGAATAAAAATAAAAATTTAATGAATTCAAATGATTGATATCTCAATCACCAGCTCTAGATCAGTGAGTGAATTGTGTATCAAAAGATTTTAATAGTTTAGTTAAAAATTTGTTCTTTTAACTAATGGATTCATTTATTTTAAACTACTATGAAACTATTTTTCTAATGGATACATTTATTTGAACTACCATGCAAATATTTTAAATTAGAATAAAAATAAAAATTTTCGATCGATGCGAATATTTGGTATCCCAATCACCAGCTCTTAAGCTGTGTGTGAATTTCGTCTAAAAAAATTTTCAAATTTTATTTCACAAATTTGTTTTTTTCTAATCGATACATTTATTTTAAACTTTTATGAAAATATTAAAAATTAGAATAAAAATAAAAATTATTGATTAATTTGAATGTTTGATATCTCAATCACCAGCTCTACATCAGCGAGTGAATTGTGTTTCAAAATATTTTAATAGTTAAGTTTACAAATTTGTTTTTTTCTAATGGATAAATTTATTTTAAACTACTATGAAAATATTTAAAAATTAGAATAAAAATAAAATTATTGATCGATCCGAATGTTTGATATCCCAATCACCAGCTCTAGATTAGTGAGTGAATTGTGTTTAAAACATTTTAATAGTTTAGTTTACAAGTTTGTTTTTTCTAGTGGATAAATTTATTTTAAACTAATATGAAAATATTAAAAATTAGAATAAAAATAAAAATTATTGATCGATTTGAATGTTTGATATCCCAATCATCAGCCCTAAAACAATGAGTGAATTGAGTGTCAAAAGGTTTTAATAGTTTAGTTTACAAATTTGTTTTTCCTAATGGATACATTTATTTTAAAATACTATGAAAATATTTAAAATTGGAATAAAAATAAAAATTATTTATCGATTCGAATGTTTGATATCCCAATCACCAGCTCAAGATCGGCAAATGAATTGGGTATCAAAAGATTTTAATAGTTTAGTTTAAAAATTTGTTAGTTTACAAATTTGTTTAGTTTACAAATGGAACCATTTATTTTAACGAACTATGAAAATATTAAAAATTAGAATAAAAACCACAATTTTTGATCGATCCTAATGTTTGATATCCCAATTACCAGCTCTATATCAGGAAGTGAATTGTGTATTAAAAGATTTTAATAGATTAGTTAACAAATTTGTTTTTTTCGAATCGATACATTTTTTTTAAACTACTATGAAAATATTTAAAATTAGAATAAAAATAAAAATTACTGATCGATTCAAATGTTTGATATCATAATCACCAGCTCTAGATCAGTGAGTGATTTGTGTATTAAAAGATTTAAATAGTTAAGTTTACAAATTTGTTTTTTTTCGAATGGATGCATTTATTTTAAACTACTATGAAAATATTTAAAATTAGAATAAAAATAAAAATTACTGATCGATTCAAATGTTTGATATCCCGATCACCAGCTCTAGATCAGTGAGTGAATTGTGTATCAAAAGATTTTAATAGTTTAGTTAAAAATTTGTTTTTTTCTAATTGATACATTTATTTTAAACTACTATGAAAATATTTAAAATTCGAATAAACATAAAAATTATTGATCGATTCGAATGTTTGATATCCCAATCACTAGCACTAGATCAGTGAGTGAATTGTGTATCAAAAGATTTTAATAGTTTAGTTTACAAATTTGTTTTTTTGAATGGATACATTTATTTTAAACTACTATGAAAATATTAATATTAGAATAAAAACTAAAATTATTGATCGATTCAAATGTTTAATATCCTAATTACCAGCTCTAGATTAGTGAGTGAATTTTGTATCAAAAGATTTTAATAGTTTAGTTTACAAATTTGTTTTTTCTAGTGGATAAATTTATTTTAAACTACCATGAAAATAATAAAAATTAGAATAAATATCAATATTATTGATCGGTTCGAATGTTTGATATCCCAATCTCCAGCTCTAGATCAATAAGTGAATAATGTATCAAAAGGTTTTAATAGTTTAGTTCACAAATTTGTTTTTTTCTAATCGATACATTTATTTTAACGTACTATGAAATTATTTAAAATTAGAATAAAAATAAAAATTATTGATCTATTCAAATGTTTGATATCCCAATCACTACCCCTAGATCAGTGAGTGACTTGTGTATCAAAAGCATTTAATAGTTTAGTTTACAAATTTGTTTTTTCTAATGGATACATTTATTTTAAACTACTATGAAAATATTAAAAATTAGAATAAAAACCAAAATTATTGATTGATTCTAATGTTTGATATCCCAATTACCAGCTCTGTATCAGGAAGTGAATTGTGTATTAAAAGATTTTAATAGATTAGTTTACAAATTTGTTTTTTTCGAATGGATACATTTATTTTAAACTACTATGAAAATATTTAAAATTCGAATAAAAATAAAAATAATTGATCGATTCGAATGTTTGATATCCCAATCATCAGCCCTAAAACAGTGAGTGAATCGAGTGTCAAAAGATTTTAATAGTTTAGTTTACAAATTTGTTTTTTCTAATGGATAAATTTATTTTAAAATTATATGAAAATATTAAAAATTGGAATAAAAATAAAAATTATTTATCTATTCGAATGTTTGATATCCCAATCACCAGGTCTCGATCAGTCAGTGAATTTTGTATCAAAAGATTTTAATATTTAAGTGTACAAACTTGTTTTTCCCTAATGGATACATTTATTTTAAACTACTATGAAAATATTAAAAATTAGAATAAAAATAAAAATTATTGATCGATCCAAATGTTTGATATCCCAATCACCAGCTCTAGATCAGTGAGTGAATTATGTATCAAAAGATTTTAAAAGTTTGGTTTATAAATTTGTTTTTTTCTAATTGATACATTTATTTTAAACTACTATGATAATATTTAAAATTCGAATAAAAATAAAAATTTACTGATCGATTCAAATGATTGATATCCCAATCACCAGCTCTAGATCAGTGAGTGAATTGTGTATCAAAAGATTTTAATAGTTTAGTTTATAAATTTGTTTTTTTCTAATTGATACATTTATTTTAAAGTACTATGAAAATATTGAAAATTAGATTAAAAATCAAAATTATTGATCGATTCAAATGTTTAATATCCCAATTACCAGCTCTAGATTAGTGAGTGAATTGTTTATCAAAAGCTTTTAATAGTTTAGTTTACAAATTTGTTTTTTCTAATTGATACATTTATTTTAAACTATTTTGAAAATATTAAAAATTAGAATAAAAATAAAAATTATTGATCGATCCGAATGTTTGATATCCCAATCACCAGCTCTAGATTAGTGAGTGAATTGTGTTTAAAAAATTTTAATAGTTTAGTTTACAAATTTGTTTTTTTATCTAATGGATTCATTTAATTTAAACTACTATGAAAATATTTTTCTAATGGATACATTTATTTGAACTACCATGTAAATATTTTAAATTAGAATAAACATAAAAATTTTCGATCGATGCGAATGTTTGGTATCCCAATCACCAGCTCTTAAGCTGTGTGTGAATTTCGTCTAAAAAAATTTTCATATTTTATTTCACAAATTTGTTTTTTTCTAATCGATACATTTATTTTAAACTTTTATGAAAATATTAAAAATTAGAATAAAAATAAAAATTATTGATCGATCCGAATGTTTGATATCCCAATCACCAGCTCTAGATTAGTTAGTGAATTGTGTTTAAAAAATTTTAATAGTTTAGTTTACAAATTTGTTTTTTCTAGTGGATAAATTTATTTTAAACTACCATGAAAATATTAAAAATTAGAATAAAAATAAAAATTATTGATCGATTTGAATGTTTGATATCCCAATCATCAGCCCTAAAACAGTGAGTGAATTGAGTGTCAAAGGTTTTAATAGTTTAGTTTACAAATTTTGATTTCCTAATGGATACATTTATTTTAAAATACTATGAAAATATTTAAAATTGGAATAAAAATAAAAATTATTTATCGATCCGAATGTCTGATATCCCAATTACCAGCTCAAGATCGGCAAATGAATTGGGTATCAAAAGATTTTAATAGTTTAGTTTAAAAATTTGTTAGTTTACAAATTTGTTTAGTTTACAAATGGAAACATTTATTTTAACGTACTATGAAAATATTAAAAATTAGAATAAAAACCACAATTTTTGATCGATCCTAATGTTTGATATCCCAATTACCAGCTCTATATCAGGAAGTGAATTGTGTATTAAAAGATTTTAATAGATTAATTAACAAATTTGTTTTTTTCGAAACGATACATTTTTTTTAAACTACTATGAAAATATTTAAAATAAGAATAAAAATAAAAATTACTGATCGTTTCAAATGTTTGATATCATAATCACCAGCTCTAGATCAGTGAGTGATTTGTGTATTAAAAGATTTAAATAGTTAAGTTTACAAATTTGTTTTTTTCGAATGGATACATTTATTTTGAACTACTATGAAAATATTTAAAATTAGAATAAAAATAAAAATTACTGATCGATTCAAATGTTTGATATCCCAATCACCAGCTCTAGATCAGTGAGTGAATTGTGTATCAAAAGATTTTAATAGTTTAGTTAAAAATTTGTTCTTTTAACTAATGGATTCATTTATTTTAAACTACTATGAAACTATTTTTCTAATGGATACATTTGTTTGAACTACCATGCAAATATTTTAAATTAGAATAAAAATAAAAATTTTCGATCGATGCGAATGTTTGGTATCCCAATCACCAGCTCTTAAGCTGTGTGTGAATTTCGTCTAAAAAAATTTTCAAATTTTATTTCACAAATTTTTTTTTTCTAATCGATACATTTATTTTAAACTTTTATGAAAATATTAAAAATTATAATAAAAATAAAAATTATTGATTGATTTGAATGTTTGATATCCCAATTACCAGCTCTATATCAGGAAGTGAATTGTGTATTAAAAGATTTTAATAGATTAGTTAACAAATTTGTTTTTTTCGAATGGATACATTTATTTTAAACTACTATGAAAATATTTAAAATTAGAATAAAAATAAAAATTACTGATCGATTCAAATGTTTGATATCATAATCACCAGCTCTAGATCAGTGAGTGATTTGTGTATTAAAAGATTTAAATAGTTAAGTTTACAAATTTGCTTTTTTCGAATGGATGCATTTATTTTAAACTACTATGAAAATATTTAAAATTAGAATAAAAATAAAAATTACTGATCGATTCAAATGTTTGATATCCCGATCACCAGCTCTAGATCAGTGAGTGAATTGTGTATCAAAAGATTTTAATAGTTTAGTTAAAAATTTGTTTTTTTCTAATTGATACATTTATTTTAAACTACTATGAAAATATTTAAAATTCGAATAAACATAAAAATTATTGATCGATTCGAATGTTTGATATCCCAATCACTAGCACTAGATCAGTGAGTGAATTGTGTATCAAAAGATTTTAATAGTTAAGTTTACAAATTTGTTTTCTTTCGAATGGATACCTTTATTTTAAACTACTATGAAAATATTAATATTAGAATAAAAACTAAAATTATTGATCGATTCAAATGTTTAATATCCTAATTACCAGCTCTAGATTAGTGAGTGAATTTTGTATCAAAAGATTTTAATAGTTTAGTTTACAAATTTGTTTTTTTTTCTAATGGATACATTTATTTTAAAGTACTATGAAAATATTGAAAATTAGAATAAAAACCAAAATTATTGATCAATTCAAATGTTTAATATCTCAATTACCAGCTCTAGATTAGTGAGTGAGTTGTGTATCAAAAGCTTTTAATAGTTTAGTTTACAAATTTGTTTTTTCTAATGGATACATTTATTTTAAACTACTATGAAAATATTAAAAATTGGAATAAATATCAATAGTATTGATCGATTTGAATGTTTGATATCCCGATCACCAGCTCTAGATCACAGAGTGAATTGTGTATCAAAAGATTTTAATAGTTTAGTTTACAAATTTGTTTTTTTTTCTAATCGATACATTTATTTTAACGTACTATGAAAATATTAAAAATTAGAATAAAAATAAAAATTATTGATTGATTCTAATGTTTGATATCCCAATTACCAGCTCTATATCAGGAAGTGAATTGTGTATTAAAAGATTTTAATAGATTAGTTTACAAATTTGTTTTTTTCTAATGGATACATTTATTTTAAACTTCTGTGAAAATATTAAAAATTAGAATAAAAATAAAAATTATTGATCGATCCAAATGTTTGATATCATAATCACCAGCTCTAGATCAGTGAGTGATTTGTGTATTAAAAAATTTAAATAGCTAAGTTTACAAATTTGTTTTTTTCGAATGGATACATTTATTTATGAACTACTATGAAAATATTTAAAATCAGAATAAAAATAAAAATTACTGATCGATTCAAATGATTGATATCCCAATCACCAGCTCTAGATCAGTGAGTGAATTGTGTATCAAAAGATTTTAATAATTTAGTTAAAAATTTGTTCTTTTAACTAATGGATTCATTTATTTTAAACTACTATGAAACTATTTTTCTAATGGATACATTTATTTGAACTACCATGCAAATATTTTAAATTAGAATAAAAATAAAAATTTTCGATCGATGCGAATGTTTGGTATCCCAATCACCAGCTCTTAAGCTGTGTGTAAATTTCGTCTAATAAAATTTTCAAATTTTATTTCACAAATTTGTTTTTTTCTAATCGATACATTTATTTTAAACTTTTATGAAAATATTAAAAATTATAATAAAAATAAAAATTATTGATTGATTTGAATGTTTGATATCCCAATTACCAGCTCTATATCAGGAAGTGAATTGTGTATTAAAAGATTTTAATAGATTAATTAACAAATTTGTTTTTTTCGAATCGATACATTTTTTTTAAACTACTATGAAAATATTTAAAATAAGAATAGAAATAAAAATTACTGATCGATTCAAATGTTTGATATCATAATCACCAGCTCTAGATCAGTGAGTGATTTGTGTATTAAAAAATTTAAATAGTTAAGTTTACAAATTTGTTTTTTTCGAATGGATACATTTATTTTGAACTACTATGAAAATATTTAAAATTAGAATAAAAATAAAAATTACTGATCCATTCAAATGTTTGATATCCCAATCACCAGCTCTAGATCAGTGAGTGAATTGTGTATCAAAAGATTTTAATAGTTTAGTTAAAAATTTGTTCTTTTAATTAATGGATTCATTTATTTTAAACTACTATGAAACTATTTTTCTAATGGATACATTTATTTGAACTACCATGCAAATATTTTAAATTAGAATAAAAATAAAAATTTTCGATCGATGCGAATGTTTGGTATCCCAATCACCAGCTCTTAAGCTGTGTGTGAATTTCACCTAAAAAAAATTTCAAATTTTATTTCACAAATTTGTTTTTTTCTAATCGATACATTTATTTTAACGTACTATGAAAATATTAAAAATTATAATAAAAATAATAATTATTGATTGATTTGAATGTTTGATATCCCAATTACCAGCTCTATATCAGGAAGTGAATTGTGTATTAAAAGAATTTAATAGATTAGTTAACAAATTTGTTTTTTTCGAATGGATACATTTCTTTTAAACTACTATGAAAATATTTAAAATTAGAATAAAAATAAAAATTACTGATCGATTCAAATGTTTGATATCATAATCACCAGCTCTAGATCAGTAAGTGATTTGTGTATTAAAAGATTTAAATAGTTAAGTTTACAAATCTGTTTTTTTCGAATGGATACATTTATTTTAAACTACTATGAAAATATTTAAAATTAGAATAAAAATAAAAATTACTGATCGATTCAAATGTTTGATATCCCGATCACCAGCTCTAGATCAGTGAGTGAATTGTGTATCAAAAGATTTTAATAGTTTAGTTAAAAATTTGTTTTTTTCTAATTGATACATTTATTTTAAACAACTATGAAAATATTTAAAATTCGAATAAACATAAAAATTATTGATCGATTCGAATGTTTGATATCCCAATCACTAGCACTAGATCAGTGAGTGAATTGTGTATCAAAAGATTTTAATAGTTTAGTTTACAAATTTGTTTTTTCGAATGGATACATTTATTTTAAACTACTATGAAAATATTAATATTAGAATAAAAACTAAAATTATTGATCGATTCAAATGTTTAATATCCTAATTACCAGCTCTAGATTAGTGAGTGAATTTTGTATCAAAAGATTTTAATAGTTTAGTTTACAAATTTGTTTTTTTTCTAATGGATACATTTATTTTAAAGTACTATGAAAATATTGAAAATTAGAATAAAAACCAAAATTATTGATCGATTCAAATGTTTAATATCCCAATTACCAGCTCTAGATTAGTGAGTGAATTGTGTATCAAAAGCTTTTAAAAGTTTAGTTTACAAATTTGTTTTTTCTAATGGATACATTTATTTTAAACTACTATGAAAATATTAAAAATTAGAATAAAAATAAAAATTATTGATTGATTCAAATGTTTGATATCCCAATCACCAGCTCTGGATCAGTTAGTGAATTGTGTATCAAAAGATTTTGATAGTTTAGTTTACAAATTTGTTTTTTTCTAATAAATACGTTTATTTTAAACTACTATGAAAATATTTAAAATTCGAATAAAAATAAAAATAATTGATCGATTCGAATGTTTGATATCCCAATCATCAGCCCTAAAACAGTGATTGAATCGAGTGTCAAAAGATTTTAATAGTTTAGTTTACGAATTTGTTTTTTCTAATGGATAAATTTATTTTAAAATTCTATGAAAATATTAAAAATTGGAATAAAAATAAAAATTATTTATATATTCGAATGTTTGATATCCCAATCTACAGCTCAAGATCGGCGAGTGAATTTTGTATCAAAAGATTTTAATAGTTTAGTTTACAAATTTGTTTTTTTCGAATGGATACATTTATTTTAACGTACTATGAAAATATTAAAAATTAGAATAAAAACCAAAATTATTGATCGATTCAAATGTTTAATATCCCAATTACCAGCCCAAGATTAGTAAGTGAATTTTGTATCAAAAGATTTTAATAGTTTAGTTTACAAATTTGTTTTTTTCTAATTGATACATTTATTTTAAACTACTATGAAAATAATTAAAATTAGAATAAAAATAAAAATTATTGATCGATTCGGATGTTTGATATCCCAATCACCAGCTCTAGATCAGTGAGTGAATTGTTTATCAAAAGGTTTTAATATTTTAGTTTACTTATTTGTTTTTTACTAATTGATACATTTATTTTAAACTACTATGAAAATATTTAAAATTAGAATAAAAATAATAATTACTGATCGATTCAAATGTTTGATATCATAATCACCAGCTCTAGATCAGTAAGTGATTTGTGTATTAAAAAATTTAAATAGTTAAGTTTACAAATTTGTTTTTTTCGAATGGATATATTTATTTTGAACTACTATGAAAATATTTAAAATTAGAATAAAAATAAAAATTACTGATCGATTCAAATGTTTGATATCCCAATCACCAGCTCTAGATCAGTGAGTGAATTGTGTATCAAAAGATTTTAATAGTTTAGTTTACAAATTTGTTTTTTCTAGTGGATAAATTTATTTTAAACTACCATGAAAATAATAAAAATTGGAATAAATATCAATATTATTGATCGGTTCGAATGTTTGATATCCCAATCTCCAGCTTTAGATCATTGAGTGAATAATGTATCAAAAGATTTTAAAAGTTTAGTTCACAAATTTGTTTTTTTCTAATCGATACATTTATTTTAACGTACTATGAAATTATTTAAAATTAGAATAAAAATAAAAATTATTGATCTATTCAAATGTTTGATATCCCAATCACTACCCCTAGATCAGTGAGTGACTTGTGTATCAAAAGATTTTAATAGTTTAGTTTACAAATTTGTTTTTTTCGAATGGATACATTTATTTTAAAGTACTATGAAAATATTAAAAATTAAAATAAAAATAAAAATTATTGATCGATTCAAATGTTTAATAACCCAATTACTAGCTCTAGATTATTGAGTGAATTGTGTATCAAAAGATTTTAATAGTTTAGTTTACATATTTGTTTTTTCTAATGGATACATTTATTTTAAACTACTATGAAAATAATAAAAATTGGAATATAAATCAATATTATTGATCGATTCGAATGTTTCCCAATTACCAGCTCTATATCAGGAAGTGAATTGTGTATTAAAAGAATTTAATAGATTAGTTAACAAATTTGTTTTTTTCGAATGGATACATTTCTTTTAAACTACTATGAAAATATTTAAAATTAGAATAAAAATAAAAATTACTGATCAATTCAAATGTTTGATATCATAATCACCAGCTCTAGATCAGTGAGTGATTTGTGTATTAAAAGATTTAAATAGTTAAGTTTACAAATTTGTTTTTTTCGAATGGATACATTTATTTTAAACTACTATGAAAATATTTAAAATTAGAATAAAAATAAAAATTACTGATCGATTCAAATGTTTGATATCCCGATCACCAGCTCTAGATCAGTGAGTGAATTGTGTATCAAAAGATTTTAATAGTTAGTTAAAAATTTGTGTTTTTCTAATTGATACATTTATTTTAAACAACTATGAAAATATTTAAAATTCGAATAAACATGAAAAATATTGATCGATTCGAATGTTTGATATCCCAATCACTAGCACTAGATCAGTGAGTGAATTGTGTATCAAAAGATTTTAATAGTTTAGTTTACAAATTTGTTTTTTCGAATGGATACATTTATTTTAAACTACTATGAAAATATTAATATTAGAATAAAAACTAAAATTATTGATCGATTCAAATGTTTAATGACCTAATTACCAGCTCTAGATTAGTGAGTGAATTTTGTTTCAAAAGATTTTAATAGTTTAGTTTACAAATTTGTTTTTTTTTCTAATGGATACATTTATTTTTATGTACTATAAAAATATTGAAAATTAGAATAAAAACCAAAATTATTGATCGATTCAAATGTTTAATATCCCAATTACCAGCTCTAGATTAGTGAGTGAATTGTGTATCAAAAGCTTTTAATAGTTTAGTTTACAAATTTGTTTTTTCTAATGGATACATTTATTTTAAACTACTATGAAAATATTAAAAATTAGAATAAAAACCAAAATTATTGATTGATTCTAATGTTTGATATCCCAATTACCAGCTCTATATCAGGAAGTGAATTTTGTATCAAAAGATTTGAACAGTTTAGTTTACAAATTTGTTTTTGTCTAATTGATACATTTATTTTAAACTACTATGAAAATATTTATAATTTGAATAAAAATAAAAATTATTGATCGATTCGAATGTTTGATATCCCAATCACCAGCTCTAGATTAGTGAGTGAATTGTGTTTAAAAAATTTTAATAGTTTAGTTTACAAATTTGTTTTTTCTAGTGAATAAATTTATTTTAAACTACCATGAAAATATTAAAAATTAGAATAAAAATAAAAATTATTGATCGATTTGAATGTTTGATATCCCAATCATCAGCCCTAAAACAGTGAGTGAATTGAGTGTCAAAAGGTTTTAATAGTTTAGTTTACAAATTTGTTTTTCCTAATGGATACATTTATTTTAAAATACTATGAAAACATTTAAAATTGGAATAAAAATAAAAATTATTTATCGATTCGAATGTTTGATATCCCAATCACCAGCTCAAGATCGGCAAATGAATTGGGTATCAAAAGATTTTAATAGTTTAGTTTAAAAATTTGTTAGTTTACAAATTTGTTTAGTTTACAAATGGAACCATTTATTTTAACGAACTATGTAAATATTAAAAATTAGAATAAAAACCACAATTTTTGATCGATCCTAATGTTTGATATCCCAATTACCAGCTCTATATCAGGAAGTGAATTGTGTATTAAAAGATTTTAATAGATTAGTTAACAAATTTGTTTTTTTCGAATCGATACATTTTTTTTAAACTACTATGAAAATATTTAAAATTAGAATAAAAATAAAAATTACTGATCGATTCAAATGTTTGATATCATAATCACCAGCTCTAGATCAGTGAGTGATTTGTGTATTAAAAAATTTAAATAGTTAAGTTTACAAATTTGTTTTTTTCGAATGGATACATTTATTTTGAACTACTATGAAAATATTTAAAATTAGAATAAAAATAAAAATTACTGATCGATTCAAATGTTTGATATCTCAATAAAAAGCTCTAGATCAGTGAGTGAATTGTGTATCAAAAGATTTTAATAGTTTAGTTTACAAATTTGTTTTTTCTAGTGGATAAATTTATTTTAAACTACCATGAAAATAATAAAAATTAGAATAAATATCAATATTATTGATCGGTTCGAATGTTTGATATCCCAATCTCCAGCTCTAGATCAATGAGTGAATAATGTATCAAAAGATTTTAATAGTTTAGTTCACAAATTTGTTTTTTTTCTAATGGATACATTTATTTTAGAGTACTATAAAAATATTGAAAATTAGAATAAAAACCAAAATTATTGATCGATTCAAATGTTTAATATCCCAATTACCAGCTTTAGATTAGTGAGGGAAATTTGTATCAAAAGATTTTAATAGTTTAGTTTACAAATTTGTTTTTTTCGAATGGATACATTTATTTTAAAGTACTATGAAAATATTAAAAATTAAAATAAAAATAAAAATTATTGATCGATTCAAATGTTTAATATCCCAATTACTAGCTCTAGATTATTGAGTGAATTGTGTATCAAAAGATTTTAATAGTTTAGTTTACATATTTGTTTTTTCTAATGGATACATTTATTTTAAACTACTATGAAAATAATAAAAATTGGAATATAAATCAATATTACTGATCGATTCAAATGTTTGATATCATAATCACCAGCTCTAGATCAGTGAGTGATTTGTGTATTAAAAGATTTAAATAGTTAAGTTTACAAATTTGTTTTTTTCGAATGGATACATTTATTTTAAACTACTAAGATTTAAGATATCAAACTTAAAAATCACCAGCGATTTTTAAGTTTGATATCTTAATCGACAGCTCTTTTGTTGTCTATAAATTGTATTAAAAAAGATTTTAAACTTTTTGCTTATAAATTAAAAAAAAAATAATTTAATTGATAAATAAATTATTTTTTGATGGACGATAGTCAATAAAAGTCAAAGTTACTGACCGATTCAAAAGTTTGATATCTTAATCAAAAGCCATGCTACTACGAATAAATATTGATTATAAAAATTGTAACATTTGGTTTAAAAAAATAGTTTTTCGGTATGGATACATTTATTATAAACTAATTTGAAGCTCATATAAAGTTGAATAAACGGCAAAGATTATCAACCGATTTTTAAGTTTGATATCTTAATCGACAGCTCTTTTGTTGTCTATAAATTGTATTAAAAAAGATTTTAATTTTTTTGCTTATAAATTAAAAAAAAAAAATTTAATTGATAAATAAATTATTTTTTGATGGACGATAGTCAATAAAAGTCAAAGTTACTGACCGATTCAAAAGTTTGATATCTTAATCAAAAGCCATGCTACTACGCATAAATATTGATTATGAAAATTATAACATTTGGTTTAAAAAAATAGTTTTTCGGTATGGATACATTTATTATAAACTCCTTTGAAGCTCATATAAAGTCGAATAAACGGCAAAGATTATTATCCGATTTTTAAGTTTGATATCTTAATCGACAGCTCTTTTGTTGTCTATAAATTGTATTTAAAAAGATTTTAAACTTTTTGCTCAAAAATTAAAAAAAAATAATTTAATTGATAAATAAATTATTTTTTGATGGACGATAGTCCATAAAAGTCAAAGTTATTGACCGATTCAAAAGTTTGATATCTTAATCAACAGCTCTTTTGTTGTCTATAAATTGTATTAAAAAAGATTTTAAACTTTTTGCTTACAAATTAAAAAAAAAATAATTTAATTGATAAATAAATAATTTTTGATGGACGATAGTCCAATTTTCAACATCTTAATATTTTCAAAATTAAATAAATAAATAAATTAATTATTTAATAAATAATTTTTGATGGACGATAGTCCATCAAAAAACAAAAAACCGCTTAAAGTAATAAACGAGTTGTTGCTTAAGCTTTCTTAACCAGTCTTCATAGTCTTAATATTTTCAAAAATACATAAATAAATAAATTAATTATTTAATAAATAATTTTTGATGGACGATAGTCCATCAAAAAACAAAAAACCGCTTGAAGTAATAAACAAGTTAGTGCTATAGCTTTCTATACCGATCTGCAACTTCTCAATATTCTCATATTTTTTCCAATGACCATACAATTCTGTATCTAAGAATTGTAAGAATTTAAAGATTAAAAAATAAATTAACTAATAACTAAATTAAAACATTGTAGCTTACAAATCAATAAATAAATTAATTAATTATTCAATGTTCAATGTTTTTTTTTAAAATTCAAAATTATTCTCAAAAAGAGTCACTATCTATTGGTAAACAAAGCTTTATCGTAAAAAAAAAAATTAAATTTTTTTTTTATCAAAGATACTCTACCAAAAAGAGGCTTTTTCTAGTTTAATTACATGTGGTAATAATTATAATATAAAAAAAAATGTTCAATGTTTTTTTTTAAAATTCAAAATTATTCTCAAAAAGAGTCACTATCTATTGGTAAACAAAGCTTTATCGTAAAAAAAAAAATTAAATTTTTTTTTTATCAAAGATACTCTACCAAAAAGAGGCTTTTTCTAGTTTAATTACATGTGGTAATAATTATTATATAAAAAAAAAATGTTCAATGTTTTTTTTTAAAATTCAAAATTATTCTCAAAAAGAGTCACTATCTATTGGTAAACAAAGCTTTATCGTAAAAAAAAAAATTAATTTTTTTTTTATCAAAGATACTCTACCAAAAAGAGGCTTCTTCTAGTTTAGTTACATGTGGTATTAATTATAATATAAAAAAAAAAATGTTCAATGTTTTTTTTAAAAATTCAAAATTATTCTCAAAAAGAGTCACTATCTATTGGTAAACAAAGCTTTATCGTAAAAAAAAAAATTAAATTTTTTTTTTATCAAAGATACTCTACCGAAAAGAGGCTTCTTCTAGTTTAATTACATGTGGTATTAATTATAATATAAAAAAAAAATGTTCAATGTTTTTTTTTAATATTCAAAATTATTCTGAAAAAGAGTCACTATCTATTGGTAAACAAAGCTTTATCGTAAATTATTTATTAAATAATTAATTTATTTATTTATTTAATTTTGAAAATATTAAGATGTTGAAAATTGGACTATCGTCCATCAAAAATTATTTATTTATCAATTAAATTATTTTTTTTTTAATTTGTAAGCAAAAAGTTTAAAATCTTTTTTAATACAATTTATAGACAACAAAAGAGCTGTTGATTAAGATATCAAACTTTTGAATCGGTCAATAACTTTGACTTTTATGGACTATCGTCCATCAAAAAATAATTTATTTATCAATTAAATTATTTTTTTTTAATTTTTGAGCAAAAAGTTTAAAATCTTTTTAAATACAATTTATAGACAACAAAAGAGCTGTCGATTAAGATATCAAACTTAAAAATCGGATAATAATCTTTGCCGTTTATTCGACTTTATATGAGCTTCAAAGGAGTTTATAATAAATGTATCCATACCGAAAAACTATTTTTTTAAACCAAATGTTATAATTTTCATAATCAATATTTATGCGTAGTAGCATGGCTTTTGATTAAGATATCAAACTTTTGAATCGGTCAGTAACTTTGACTTTTATTGACTATCGTCCATCAAAAAATAATTTATTTATCAATTAAATTTTTTTTTTTTAATTTATAAGCAAAAAAATTAAAATCTTTTTTAATACAATTTATAGACAACAAAAGAGCTGTCGATTAAGATATCAAACTTAAAAATCGGTTGATAATCTTTGCCGTTTCTTCAACTTTATATGAGCTTCAAATTAGTTTATAATAAATGTATCCATACCGAAAAACTATTTTTTTAAACCAAATGTTACAATTTTTATAATCAATATTTATTCGTAGTAGCATGGCTTTTGATTAAGATATCAAACTTTTGAATCGGTCAGTAACTTTGACTTTTATTGACTATCGTCCATCAAAAAATAATTTATTTATCAATTAAATTATTTTTTTTTAAATTTATAAGCAAAAAGTTTAAAATCTTTTTTAATACAATTTATAGACAACAAAAGAGCTGTCGATTAAGAAATGGGAAAAGTCCAGCATTAAGTCCTTTTATTGGTAACTAGTAGAATGGAAATTCAATGTAAAGGAGTATCTACCATCTTATGTATTTTGATTATATGTTTAAGTCCATCTTGAATGGGGCCATTTACCCATAGAGGGTGCCAGGCCCGTAGTGACTATAATCTTGTGTAAGAAGATATCTCCAGAGAGTCGTGTTGCTTGATAGTGCAGCACTAAGTTGGTGGTAAACTCCATCTAAGACTAAATATAACCACGAGACCGATAGCGAACAAGTACCGTGAGGGAAAGTTGAAAAGAACTCTGAATAGAGAGTTAAACAGTACGTGAAACCACTAAGAGGTTAAACCCAATGAACCCGAACTTGTAAAAGAAGATATTCATTGATATAATAGCTGATCTTATCAGATAATTATATTATGCATTTTTCTTCTATTATCGCATTGCGATGTGTTATCAATATACTACATTAGTAGATTTTTGTCAATGATTTTATATGGAGCTCCTTGTGCATTCACTTGTGGATGTTTCTTAAGGAACTATAAAAATATCTGCCAATATGATGACACATGTATCTGATCGTACAAGCATTATTGCAGCGAAATTCGTAACGGTTTATGTAAAATAAATGCAGTTTGAGTGATCGATCTTATCGGCAATGAAATGATTTGGGATACCTTTGGGACCCGTCTTGAAACACGGACCAAGGAGTCTAGTATATGTGCGAGTCATTGGGCTTTTAAGCCTAAAGGCACAATTAACGTAACTAATATATGGGATTACATGTGATTTTTATAATTACATCTTCATCCATGGGCGTTTTAATCAACTCATATTGCTTAGGTTCTATGAGTTAAAGCGTACTGTAAGCATATATACTGTGACCCGAAAGATGGTGAACTATACCTGATCAGGTCGAAGTCAGGGGAAACCCTGATGGAGGATCGTAGCAGTTCTGACGTGCAAATCGATTGTCAGAATTGGGTATAGGGGCGAAAGACCAATCGAACCATCTAGTAGCTGGTTCCCTCCGAAGTTTCCCTCAGGATAGCTGGTGCATATTAATATTTGGGTAAATAGTCTTATCTGGTAAAGCGAATGATTAGAGGAATTGGGGCCGAAACGACCTCAACCTATTCTCAAACTTTAAATGGGTAAGATCCTCGACTTTCTTGATTGAAGTCATCAGAGGTTCTTTAATGATATATTGTGCCTAGTGGGCCACTTTTGGTAAGCAGAACTGGCGCTGTGGGATGAACCAAACGTTATGTTACGGCGCCAAAATTAATGACTCATTCAGATACCATGAAAGGTGTTGCTTGCTTAAGACAGCAGGACGGTGGACATGGAAGTTGTAACCCGCTAAGGAGTGTGTAACAACTCACCTGCCGAAGCAACTAGCCCTTAAAATGGATGGCGCTCAAGTCATATGCCTGTGCATAACCGATATGGCAAATTTAATTATACTATTGAAATCAAGTCATATCGAGTAGGAGGGTACAATGATATGCATTGAAGTGTTTGGTGTAAGCCTGCATGGAGCTGTCATTGGCACAGATCTTGGTGGTAGTAGCAAATAATCGAATGAGATCTTGGAGGACTGATGTGGAGAAGGGTTTCGTGTGAACAGTGATTGATCACGAGTTAGTCGGTCCTAAGCTCTATGCGAAAGCTGTCGTAAACTAGAATATTATTTATTATTTATAAAAATTAATAAATAATAATTGATGGACGATAGTCCATCAAAAAACAAAAAACCGCTTAAAGTAATAAACGAGTTGTTGCTTAAGCTTTCTTAACCAGTCTTCATAGTCTTAATATTTTCAAAAATACATAAATAAATAAATTAATTATTTAATAAATAATTTTTGATGGACGATAGTCCATCAAAAAACAAAAAACCGCTTGAAGTAATAAACAAGTTAGTGCTATAGCTTTCTATACCGATCTGCAACTTCTCAATATTCTCATATTTTTTCCAATGACCATACAATTCTGTATCTAAGAATTGTAAGAATTTAAAGATTAAAAAATAAATTAACTAATAACTAAATTAAAACATTGTAGCTTACAAATCAATAAATAAATTAATTAATTATTCAATGTTCAATGTTTTTTTTTAAAATTCAAAATTATTCTCAAAAAGAGTCACTATCTATTGGTAAACAAAGCTTTATCGTAAAAAAAAAAATTAAATTTTTTTTTTATCAAAGATACTCTACCAAAAAGAGGCTTTTTCTAGTTTAATTACATGTGGTAATAATTATAATATAAAAAAAAATGTTCAATGTTTTTTTTTAAAATTCAAAATTATTCTCAAAAAGAGTCACTATCTATTGGTAAACAAAGCTTTATCGTAAAAAAAAAAATTAAATTTTTTTTTTATCAAAGATACTCTACCAAAAAGAGGCTTTTTCTAGTTTAATTACATGTGGTAATAATTATTATATAAAAAAAAAATGTTCAATGTTTTTTTTTAAAATTCAAAATTATTCTCAAAAAGAGTCACTATCTATTGGTAAACAAAGCTTTATCGTAAAAAAAAAAATTAATTTTTTTTTTATCAAAGATACTCTACCAAAAAGAGGCTTCTTCTAGTTTAGTTACATGTGGTATTAATTATAATATAAAAAAAAAAATGTTCAATGTTTTTTTTAAAAATTCAAAATTATTCTCAAAAAGAGTCACTATCTATTGGTAAACAAAGCTTTATCGTAAAAAAAAAAATTAAATTTTTTTTTTATCAAAGATACTCTACCGAAAAGAGGCTTCTTCTAGTTTAATTACATGTGGTATTAATTATAATATAAAAAAAAAATGTTCAATGTTTTTTTTTAATATTCAAAATTATTCTGAAAAAGAGTCACTATCTATTGGTAAACAAAGCTTTATCGTAAAAAAAAAAATTAAATTTTTTTTTATCAAAGAAACTTTACCAAAAAGAGGCTTCTTCTAGTTTAATTACATGTGGTATTAATTATAATATAAAAAAAAAGTGTTCAATGTTTTTTTTTAAAATTCAAAATTATTCTCAAAAAGAGTCACTTGGTAAACAAAGCTTTATCGTAAAAAAAAAATTAAATTTTTTTTTTATCAAAGATACTCTACCGAAAAGAGGCTTCTTCTAGTTTAATTACATGTGGTATTAATTATAATATAAAAAAAAAATTATAAAAAAGTACGGTCCCTTTTGTTTTTTGTGTCTCTCCCTTACTTGTAGAGAAGAAAAATTAAATAAAATAAAAAAAATAAAAATTTATAAATAAACAAAATTACCTTGGATTAGGCAATATAAGTTTAAAGAAAATATTTTTATTATTATTTGACCGTGTTAACGGAACAAATACATATCTATAATAATAAATGCTCATGTACTATTAGGTTGTTGTGAGAATTTCAATTTATTATGAAAACACAAAATTCAAAATCACAAATAAAATTAAAAACATGAATTTTGCGCCTTCAATATGAAATAATATTACGAATATACGTATATTAACAATTCAATTGAATTAATTTGAAAATAAACAAATAAAATTATTATAATAAAATTTATTCATAAATCTTTAAAGTTTTATGGAAAAAAATCATTTACATTCTGGTTGATCCTGCCAGTAGTTATATGCTTGTCTCAAAGATTAAGCCATGCATGTCTAAGTACACACTCTCGAATAGTGAAACCGCAAAAGGCTCAGTATATCAGTTATGATTTATTAGATCGTATACATAGTTACATGGATAACTGTGGTAATTCTAGAGCTAATACATGCACATAATCACGGAACGCAAGGAACGTGTGCTTTTATTAGATTAAAATCAATCGATACATTAAGGTATATTTTTATACTGTATCGTTTATAAGATGAATCTGAATAACATGTAGATCGCATGGTCCCGTACCGGCGATAGATCTTTCAAATGTCTGCCCTATCAACTATTGATGGTAGTATCTAGGACTACCATGGTTGCAACGGGTAACGGGGAATCAGGGTTCGATTCCGGAGAGGGAGCCTGAGAAACGGCTACCACATCTAAGGAAGGCAGCAGGCGCGTAAATTACCCAATCCCAGCACGGGGAGGTAGTGACGAAAAATAACAATACAGGACTCAATCCGTGGCCCTGTAATTGGAATGAGTACACTTTAAATCCTTTAACAAGGAACAATTGGAGGGCAAGTCTGGTGCCAGCAGCCGCGGTAATTCCAGCTCCAATAGCGTATATTAAAGTTGTTGCGGTTAAAACGTTCGTAGTTGAACTTGTGTCAAGCACAGGTGGTACACCGTAACTGGGTTCGTACATCATCTTGATGCTATGACGTATTACTGTAGTGGTTAAACGCAAGTTTATCCACGTAATAAATCTATATTAGTGCTCTTTACCGAGTGCTGGTCTAGAACAGTACAATTACTTTGAACAAATTAGAGTGCTTAAAGCAGGCCATTTGTGCCTAAATATTCTCTGCATGGAATAATGGAATAAGACGTTTGTTCTATTTTCAATTGGTTTTTAGATCAAGACGTAATGATTAATAGAAGCAGTTGGGGGCATTAGTATTACGGCGCGAGAGGTGAAATTCGGGGACCGTCGTAAGACTAACATAAGCGAAAGCATTTGCCAAAGATGTTTTCATTAATCAAGAACGAAAGTTAGAGGTTCGAAGGCGATCAGATACCGCCCTAGTTCTAACCATAAACGATGCCAGCTAGCAATTGGATGGAGCTACATATATGGCTCTTTCAGTCGCTTTCCGGGAAACCAAAGCTTTTGAGCTCCGGGGGAAGTATGGTTGCAAAGTTGAAACTTAAAGGAATTGACGGAAGGGCACCACCAGGAGTGGAGCCTGCGGCTTAATTTGACTCAACACGGGGAAACTTACCAGGTCCGAACATAAATGAGTAAGACAGATTAATAGCTCTTTCTCGAATCTATGGGTGGTGGTGCATGGCCGTTCTTAGTTCGTGGAGTGATTTGTCTGGTTAATTCCGATAACGAACGAGACTCAAATTTCTTAACTAGATGCCGGCAGGGTTATGGTGTTGAAGCTTTGTAGACATTTTTGCCTCTGTTATCCATGCTCTTAACGGGGAATGGTTTTAATACGTAAGAATTGTTTGCAAGTGGAGTCATACCTGGTGGTTTGTCTGAATAGGACACTTGCTTCTTAAATAGACAAATTGCGTCTAGCAATAATGAGATTGAGCAATAACAGGTCTGTGATGCCCTTAGATGTCCTGGGCTGCACGCGCGCTACAATGAAGGTATCAACGTGTCCTCCTAGTCTAAAAAGACCGGGTAAACCGCTGAACCACCTTCGTGGTTGGGCTTGTGGACTGAAACTGTTCACATAAACCTGGAATTCCCAGTAAGTGCGGGTCATAAGCTCGCATTGATTACGTCCCTGCTCTTTGTACACACCGCCCGTCGCTACTACCGATTGAATATGTTAGTGAGGTCCTCAGAGGTGATCACCGCAATGCTTCTTGTGTTGTGGTTGTTTTACCAAAGTTGACCGAACTTGTATATTTAGAGGAAGTAAAAGTCGTAACAAGGTTTCCGTAGGTGAACCTGCGGAAGGATCATTACTGATTTAATGATCAAAATCACAAAAATAAATGTCCACATCAAGTTCTACTAATATTGTAAATCTAACATTGATAGTTTTACCAAGATTAAAGTTATTCGCTTAATGTGTACAAAAATACAATTTTAATTTCCAAAAAAAATCAAAAAAAATCACTCTTAGCGGGGGATCACTAGGCTCGAGGGTCAATGAAGAACGCAGCAAACTGCGTGAAGTTATGTGAACTGCAGGACACATGAACATCAACATTTTGAACGCACATTGCGGTTCATGCTAATAGTATATAATACTCTGCTTGGACCACATATGGTTGAGGGTCACTAATGTAAGCTAAATAAATTATTATTTTTACAGTTTTGATATGTAAATATTTATTAATATTTACAATATTGTAGTAACACAAATTTGTTTATTTATAAGCTAATAAAAGACGTAAGTCATTTAATTTGATCTAATGATGTGGTCTTTAATCTGGTTTTATATCTATTCAATATTATTTGTGACTTCAACTCATATGTGATTACCTCCTGAATTTAAGCATATTAATTAGGAGAGGAAAAGAAATTAACTAAGATTCCCTTAGTAGCGGCGAGCGAAATGGGAAAAGTCCAGCATTAAGTCCTTTTATTGGTAACTAGTAGAATGGAAATTCAATGTAAAGGAGTATCTACCATCTTATGTATTTTGATTATATGTTTAAGTCCATCTTGAATGGGGCCATTTACCCATAGAGGGTGCCAGGCTCGTAGTGACTATAATCTTGTGTAAGAAGATATCTCCAGAGAGTCGTGTTGCTTGATAGTGCAGCACTAAGTTGGTGGTAAACTCCATCTAAGACTAAATATAACCACGAGACCGATAGCGAACAAGTACCGTGAGGGAAAGTTGAAAAGAACTCTGAATAGAGGGTTAAACAGTACGTGAAACCACTAAGAGGTTAAACCCAATGAACCCGAACTTGTAAAAGAAGATATTCATTGATATAATAGCTGATCTTATCAGATAATTATATTATGCATTTTTCTTCTATTATCGCATTGCGATGTGTTATCAATATACTACATTAGTAGATTTTTGTCAATGATTTTATATGGAGCTCCTTGTGCATTCACTTGTGGATTTTTCTTAAGGAACTATAAAAATATCTGCCAATATGATGACACATGTATCTGATCGTACAAGCATTATTGCAGCGAAATTCGTAACGGTTTATGTAAAATAAATGCAGTTTGAGTGATCGATCTTATCGGCAATGAAATGATTTGGGATACCTTTGGGACCCGTCTTGAAACACGGACCAAGGAGTCTAGTATATGTGCGAGTCATTGGGCTTTTAAGCCTAAAGGCACAATTAACGTAACTAATATATGGGATTACATGTGATTTTTATAATTATATCTTCATCCATGGGCGTTTTAATCAACTCATATTGCTTCGGTTCTATGAGTTAAAGCGTACTGTAAGCATATATACGGTGACCCGAAAGATGGTGAACTATACCTGATCAGGTCGAAGTCAGGGGAAACCCTGATGGAGGATCGTAGCAGTTCTGACGTGCAAATCGATTGTCAGAATTGGGTATAGGGGCAAAAGACCAATCGAACCATCTAGTAGCTGGTTCCCTCCGAAATTTCCCTCAGGATAGCTGGTGCATATTAATATTTGGGTAAATAGTCTTATCTGGTAAAGCGAATGATTAGAGGAATTGGGGCCGAAACGACCTCAACATATTCTCAAACTTTAAATGGGTAAGATCCTCGACTTTCTTGATTGAAGTCATCAGAGGTTCTTTAATGATATATTGTGCCTAGTGGGCCACTTTTGGTAAGCAGAACTGGCGCTGTGGGATGAACCAAACGTTATGTTACGGCGCCAAAATTAATGACTCATTCAGATACCATGAAAGGTGTTGCTTGCTTAAGACAACAGGACGGTGGACATGGAAGTTGTAACCCGCTAAGGAGTGTGTAACAACTCAACTGCCGAAGCAACTAGCCCTTAAAATGGATGGCGCTCAAGTCATATGCCTGTACATAACCGATATGGCAAATTTAATTATACTATTGAAATCAAGTCATATCGAGTAGGAGGGTACAATGATATGCATTGAAGTGTTTGGTGTAAGCCTGCATGGAGCTGTCATTGGCACAGATCTTGGTGGTAGTAGCAAATAATCGAATGAGATCTTGGAGGACTGATGTGGAGAAGGGTTTCGTGTGAACAGTGATTGATCACGAGTTAGTCGGTCCTAAGCTCTATGCGAAAGCTGTCGAAACTAGAATATTATTTATTATTTATAAAAATTAAAATTATTCATTGAGAGCGAAAGGGAATACGGTTCCAATTCCGTAACCTGTTGAGTGTACGCTTTTAAGATTGGATGTTAACATGTAATGATGAATATTTATCCTGGTAACAGGAATTGCCGTAGAGACGCCGTCGGGACATACCGAAAGAATTTTCTTTTCTGTTTCATAGGCATACTACCATGGAAGTCTTTCGCAGAGAGATATGGTAAAAAGCCTAGAAGAGCATGGCATTTACTGTTGTGTCGGTATTCTCCCTTCGGACCTTGAAAATCTATGGAAGGGTTACGCAAATTCTCAACAGACCGTACCGATATCCGCAGCTGGTCTCCAAGATGAAGAGTCTCTAGTCGATAGATTAATGTAGGTAAGGGAAGTCGGCAAATTAGATCCGTAACTTCGGGATAAGGATTTGCTCTGAAAATTGAGATGACTCGGGCTTGATTAGGATGTAATAATATGACTGTTAGTATTTTTTCATTTGAGTGAAGGTATTATATGTACTATCCTCAGATTCGAAGGAATACGCCAAGTCGCCATTGCGGAATAGTCTTGCTAAATATGAGGTTAAATATTTTTATCCTTAAACGACCATCATTTAACAATTAATTCAGAACTGGCACGGACCAGGGGTATCCAACTGTCTAATTAAAACAAAGCATTGTGATGGCCCTAGCGGGTGATGACACAATGTGATTTCTGCCCAGTGCTCTGAATGTCAACGTGAAGAAACTCAAGCAAGCGCGAGTAAACGGCGGGAGTAACTATGACTCTCTTAAGGTAGCCAAATGCCTCGTCATCTAATTAGTGACGCGCATGAATGGATTAACGAGATTCCCACTGTCCCTATCTACTCCTCTCAGAGGATAAGTACAAAGTGTCGTCTTTTACTTATATAAGCATTCTTAAGCGTTCATTAAGCAAAAAAACAATTAACTAAAGCAAACTAAATTTATATAACAAAATCATCATTTTTGATTTAAAAAGATTATTAGAGGGGTAATCATAAGTACAATCTGCACCTCAACTGTGTACCTCTACGTGGTTGAGAGGAGGCAACGAAGAAGTGGTCACATCTAAAGGGTGAAATAAAAATCCGCTGAACGGCTAAATTGCAGAGCAGATAGGTATAAAGAAAAAAGGAAGAAAGGGCGGTGGGATGGGGATCGAAAAATCTCCATCTCAAGTAGCAGCTCGCAAACGAGCCCGTACAGATAGTACGGAGTGCTCTGAGCCTACTAGCGTCGTCGTGCCGATGCAACATCAAAGCGATGCTGCAGTCACAGAATCGAGTCTGAACGTAACGATACAGGGCCAGCAGACAATCGGCGAATATAATGTTAATCTTTTGTATGATACTATCAAAGCCCTTGAGGTGGAGATTAAATCAATATCTAAGATTAGCATCGCTGAGCGAAATAGGCTTTCTGAAAATCTCAGTTCCATCAGAGATGTTGGATTTGCGATGAGCCTTGAAATAGCTGGCCTTAAGGGTCAACTAAAGGAACGATTGAAAGTAGTCGAAACACTTAACAAACAAGGTAAAGAACCGATAAATAATAAGGTGTCTTATGCACAGACACTGAAAAACGCCGTGGTACTTGAGCCAGGTGTTCCTAAAAAGAACAGGAAAACTACAGCTCAATGGAAGTCAACTAAGGTTGTCAGAGTACAACCGATAGTTGGCAAAGAAGGAAACTTCGCTAATAGTGAAGCTATTAATACAAAAGTAAGGGCGCTAATAAATCCTGCGGCATCAGGATTAGCAATAAATAAGGTCAATAATGTCAGCAATGGAATTATAATTGAGACCTCAAAAGAAGAAGACATCGAGTTTTTCCTTAAAAACAAGGAGTTACAAGAGGCTGGGCTAGTAGCTACGCTACCTGAAAAGAAATTACCCAGAATCATTGTATATGATGTGGACCGCACAGAAAAGTTAGAAGACATTAAAGCTTCTATTTTAAAACAAAATAACGGTGAAATCACGAGTGATGACATTAAAATTGGGTTCAGAACTGGACCCAGAAACAGTGAAGTCGTCCAATGGGTCTTAGAGGTGTCGCCAAGAGCTCGGAATACTCTTCTAAATAAGCGCAGAGTATACATAGGGTGGTCTTCGTGCAAGGTTTCCGACTATGTCAGAATCTCAAGGTGCTTTAAGTGCCATGTATTTGGACATATTGCCAAGTTCTGCAAAGTACAAGAACAAATTTGTGGACACTGCACTGAGGTCGGACATGACCATAAATCATGTCCAAAAAAAGCGGAAGGGGCTAAGTGTGTGAGCTGTAAAAGATCCAACAAAGCTTTCGACCATTCCTCAAAAAGCAGAATATGTTCAGCATACAAAAAGGCTCTGGACTTAGTCGAACGCAAAACCGTTTATGACAATTAACGCCCACATAAACCGTCAATTAAGGATTGTCCAACTAAATATGCAAAATGCAAAAATAGTTGGACATGAAATTAGACAATGTGCACATGAAAAGAAGATTGATATACTCTGTATGCAAGAACCTTATATGGTCAAAGAAAGAGTGGGTGGCTTGGCGACATCAACAAGAGTTGTCACTGGTGGTGGTGACAACATAAAGGCCGCTATAGGAATTTTTAATAATGACCTTGAGGTACTTAGAGTCTCACAATTCTGTGACTCACATTGTGTATGTGTTGAAGTAAGATCTGCTCTGGGTAATTTCTACTTAATCAGTATCTACTTTCAATACTCAGAGGATCCAGTGGAATACATTAATAGGCTTGGAAAAATTATGGATGGACTCAGAAACCTTCCAATTATAATAACTGGCGACTTCAATGCTAAGTCCAAACTATGGCACAATAAGGACACAAATGATAAAGGAATTCTCGTAGAAGAATTTATAGCAAGAAGAGACCTCTTTGTTATAAACAAAGAAGGTCAGCCAAGTACCTATTGCCACAATGGTGAATCAAACATTGATATAACACTTGTGAGTGGTAGATTGTTGAGAAAAGTAACCAACTGGGAAGTAAAAGAAGGCTGGACTTCTAGTGATCACCGAGCTATTGTACTAACTCTAGATTCTGTAAGCGCACAAAGTAGCAATGAGTCCTCAGGCAAACTTTCCCGATATGCACTAAAACGTGCAAATTGGGAAAAGTTCGACAACTTGTTGGAAACATCTTGGCAAGGATGGTCGGAAAATATAACATGCTCATCTCAAGAGGAAGTTAACTTGTTAGAAGCAAAAATCACGAGCTCTATAATCGGTGTCTGTGACAAATGTATACCACGTAAGCGTGCACACAAAGGAAGATTACCTTGGTGGAATAACACCCTAACCACCAAAAGAGCAACAGTAGCAAAAGTACGCAGAATATATCAAAAAGAAACGGATCCTGAAGCTAGACTGCTAAAGAAAAACCATTATAAAGAGTGCCGTAAAGAATATATGAATGATGTTACTAAGACTAGCCAACTTAGTCTACAAAGATTCATTACAGAGCACGGTAATGCAGAGCCATGGGGCTTCGTATATAAATTCAGTGCTGGGAAACTTAAAACTCCAGAAGTTTTAAGCACCTTAACAAACAGTGATGGCCTGATAACTACGTGTTGGAAGGACACCACAAAATGTTTGTTAAGTGTACTGCTTCCTAATGACAGTGAGGCAAGTGACACAGAAGTGAATAAAGAGATAAGACTGCAAAGATTTACAACACCAAGAAACTGCGACGTGGAAGTATTCAGTGATGATGAAACTACGGAAGCAATAATGTCTTATAAAACAGGTAAAGCACCCGGCATTGATAATATCGAAGTCGAAGTGGTACAAAGAGCATGGCCTAGAATAGGGCCCAGTATCACGCGCTTCCTAAACGAATGTCTTAAAACAGGAATTTTCCCGATAGCTTGGAAAAATGGCAAACTAATCATAATAAGGAAGGGCGGTGAAAGAGATCCCACTGACCCAAAATCCTATAGGCCAATCATGCTACTACCAGTCTTGGGCAAATTACTCGAGAAAGTAATTACTGGCAGGTTAATGTACGCTTTTGAGAATAGTGGAAGGTACAGTGACAAACAGTTCGGATTTAGAAGGAATCGGTCCACAGAGGATGCTATGGTGAGAATGATCGACATAGTCAAACAGTCTGAGCAAAAATATGTTCTTGGTGTATTCCTTGACATATCTGGAGCTTTTGACAATCTGTGGTGGCCTAGTATTATGAGCGAATTAAAAAAGATGAGCTGTCCAGCAAATCTTTACGCAATAATTAATAACTACTTCTCTGATAGATTCGCAACTGTTGTCACAAATTATGGCACACTACAGAAAAATGTGACCAAAGGATGTCCACAAGGGTCTGTTTTGGGCCCCAACTTGTGGAACAT
>CAUVYK010000097.1:0-5000 GCA_963556175.1 Tipula confusa | reverse complement strand
AAATATTAAGATGTTGAAAATTGGACTATCGTCCATCAAAAATTATTTATTTATCAATTAAATTATTTTTTTTTAATTTGTAAGCAAAAAGTTTAATCTTTTTTTAAACAATGTATAGACAACAAAAGAGCTGTCGATTAAGATATCAAACTTTTAAATCGGTCAATAACTTTGACTTTTATGGACTATCGTCCATCAAAAAATAATTTATTTATCAATTAAATTATTTTTTTTTAATTTAGAAGCAAAAAAATTAAAATCTTTTTAAATACAATTTATAGACAACAAAATAGCTGTCGATTAAGATATCAAACTTAAAAATCGGTTGATAATCTTTGCCGTTTATTCAACTTTATATGAGCTTCAAAGTAGTTTATAATAAATGTATCCATACCGAAAAACTATTTTTTTAAACCAAATGTTATAATTTTCATAATCAATATTTATGCGTAGTAGCATGGCTTTTGATTAAGATATCAAAGATTTGAATCGGTCAGTAACTTTTACTTTTATGGACTATCGTCCATCAAAAAATAATTTATTTTTCAATTAAATTATTTTTTTTAAATTTATAAGCAAAAAAATTAAAATCTTTTTTAATACAATTTATAGACAATTAAATAGCTGACGATTAAGATATCAAACTTAAAAATCGGTTGATAATCTTTGCCGTTTATTCAACTTTATATCCATACCGAAAAACTATTTTTTTAAACCAAATGTTATAATTTTCATAATCAATATTTATGCGTAGTAGCATGGCTTTTGATTAAGATATCAAACTTTTGAATCGGTCCGTAACTTTTACTTTTATGGACTATCGTCCATCAAAATATAATTTATTTATCAATTAATTTTTTTTTTTTTTAATTTGTAAGCAAAAAGTTTAAAGTCTTTTTTAAAACAATTTATAGACAATTACATAGCTGTCGATTAAGATATCAAACTTAAAAATCGGTTGATAATATTTGCCGTTTATTCAACTTTATATGAGCTTCAAAGTAGTTTATAATAAATGTATCCATACCGAAAAACTATTTTTTTAGACCAAATGTTATAATTTTCATAATCAATATTTATGCGTAGTAGCATGGCTTTTGATTTAGATATCAAACTTTTGAATCAGTCAATAACTTTGACTTTTATGGACTATCGTCCATCAAAAAATAATTTATTTATCAATTAAATTTTTTTTTTTAATTTGTAAGCAAAAAAATTATTATAATTTATTAATTTATAAATTATTAATTTATAGACAACAAAAGAGGACTAAATAATAGTCCATAAAAAATTATTTATTAAATAATTAATTTGTTTATTTATTTAATTTTGAAAATATTAAGATGTTGAAAATTGGACTATCGTCCATCAAAAATTATTTATTTATCAATTAAATTATTTTTTTTAATTTGTAAGCAAAAAGTTTAAAATCTTTTTTAATACAATTTATAGACAACAAAAGAGCTGTCGATTAAGATTTCAAACTTTTGAATCGGTCCGTAACTTTGACTTTTATGGACTATCGTCCATCAAAATATAATTAATTTATCAATTAAATTATTTTTTTTAATTTATAAGCCAAAAGTTTAAAATCTTTTTTTATACAATTTATAGACAATTAAATAGCTGTCGATTAAGATATCAAACTTAAAAATCGGTTGATAATCTTTGCCGTTTATTCAACTTTATATAAGCTTCAAAGTAGTTTTTAATAAATGTATCAATACCGAAAAATTATTTTTTTAAACCAAATGTTATAATTTTTATAATCAATATTTATGCGTAGTAGCATGGCTTTTGATTGAGATATTAAACTTTTGAATCGGTCAGTAACTTTGACTTTTATGGACTATCGTCCATCAAAAAATAATTTATTTATCAATTAAATTATTTTTTTTTAATTTAGAAGCAAAAAAATTAAAATCTTTTTTAATACAATTTATAGACAATTAAATAGCTGTCGATTAAGATATCAAACTTTTGAATTGGTCAGTAACTTTGACTTTTATGGATTATCGTCCATCAAGAAATAATTTATTTATCAATTAAATTATTTTTTTTAATTTATAAGCAAAAAGTTTAAAATCTTTTTTTATACAATTTATAGACAATTAAATAGCTGGATCGTTGATCGTTGAAGAGACCGGACGTGTTTTTCCGATTTCTTCAATTTTAAATTATAAAAGTTTTTAAAGTTTGTTTAATTTAATTTAATTTATGTATTGTTTTTTAATTAAATTGTGTCTAATTAAGTGAAAATATGCATGGCCAATGTGTAAATTATTAAAGTGTTTATTTTGAAAAAAATAAAAAATAAAATAAAAAAATGGTGGATGGTGTATAAAAATTATGTAGTGTGGACAGTGAATATTTATATGTTTAGTTCTGATTTGATACCATGTGTGTTTAATCTTGTGTACCGTAGTATCGATGGTCTTTTTAAGTCTGTGTTGTGTTGTGTTGTGTAATAGATTATAGAATAAAATATAAATGGAACTCTGTCGCTTTTCCCAGAGTTCAGGTAATATTTGTACAATACGCACAAATTATTATTTATTGTTGGATCTGCCAGTTGGGATTTCTTTTTTTTAATTTAGATTGATTCCATATATAGTGTTGCTGCCTTTCTTTGTGGCTTAAGTTTGGTTGTATGTGGTGCTACGGGCACTCTATCTTGGCGTAGACGACGTCGTATATATTCGTGTTTATTGAGTTTCTAAATTTCACTTGCTAAAAATTTTGTATCATGTTAAAGACATGATTTTTATTAAAATGTATGAGTGTGAGAATTATGTTCGAGAAGAATGAAATTGAATGTGGTCATTTGTGTCGACGTTGTTGTTGTTGTGTTGTATAAAAATTTACGGATAGGTGGGTTTAAATGTGTTAGTGAGTGCGCCTGAGAGCTGAGAAAGAATTACGTTTTTTGTGTAAAATGTTTGTGTGTGTACTTATCTAAATTTTACTTTTTGTGAATTTTGTATCATGTTATGACATGACTTTATTAGAAAAACTTTCTAGAAGGTTCGAGATGGTATACATAGTACAATCTGTACTATTTTTTGTGTTTTTTCTTTGTATGATTGAGTATGATTGTTGTTGTTTGTTTATTTATTTCTCATTTTATGAACGTACTAGGTTCCTATTAGAATGTTCCTGTTGGATTTCATCAATTGTGTGGAAATATCGATGCGTATTTCGAGTTTATGCTTGCTGGTCGTAGGGTTGGTTTTGATTGTTCGGTTTTGTGGACAAAAGGGGGTTCGGCAAAGAGGCATGGTTTTGATTGCCTTTTTGATTTTGGTTGTAAATGTTTACAAATATTCGTGAACGGTATTTGTATTTGAGTCTTTTGAATGTTGTGGGTGTTGGAAAAGTTTTGGCGTTTTAGCATATTTTTTTTTCCACATTGCGAAAGTGCTAATTATTTCTTTTTTGGTGTAAATTGTTTTGTTAAAATTCATTTAAAGTGATTTTTGTAATGTTGTTTCGGTTATTATAATATTATTATATTATTATATTATTATTAGTATATAATGAAGTGTATAATGGTAACAATACTTCTCTCTCTCGTTAAGAAATAAGTTTGTTTTTTTCTTTGTCATAGAGAGCGCAACATACTGTTGTTCCATCATTCGTATTCATTTTTCATTTTTATTTACATCGAAGCGAATAAGAGGAGTGTATGCAGGTTGTGCTACGTCACAACACATACTGGAATAGTAGTCACTTTCATCGCGGTTACTTTCATCGCAACTTCATGGCTTGTGTATACATTTGTGTTGGTTTTGTGCGAGCACGGGAATGAGTTACTAATCGAAAATAATTGGAGTTGTTAGGACGGCGGGGGGGGGGGGGGGGGGGGGCGTATTTATATATTTTTGTATTTATATGTTTATGTATTTATATATTTATGTATTTATGTATTTATATATTTATATATTTATATATTTATGTATTTATATATTTATGTATTTATATATTTATATATTTATGTATTTATATATTTATGTATTTATATATTTATATATTTATATATTTATGTATTTATATATTTATATATTTATATATTTATGTATTTATATATTTATATATTTATGTATTTATGTATTTATATATTTATATATTTATATATTTATATATTTATATATTTATATATTTATATATTTATATATTTATATATTTATATATTTATATATTTATATATTTATATATTTATATATTTATATATTTATATATTTATATATTTATATATTTATATATTTATATATTTATATATTTATATATTTATATATTTATATATTTATATATTTATATATTTATATATTTATATATTTATATATTTATATATTTATATATTTATATATTTATATATTTATATATTTATATATTTATATATTTATATATTTATATATTTATATATTTATATATTTATATATTTATATATTTCTATATTTCTATATTTCTATATTTATATATTTATATATTTATATATTTATATATTTATATATTTATATATTTATATATTTATATATTTATATATTTATATATTTATATATTTATATATTTATATATTTATATATTTATATATTTATATATTTATATATTTATATATTTATATATTTATATATTTATATATTTATATATTTATATATTTATATATTTATATATTTATATATTTATATATTTATATATTTATATATTTATATATTTATATATTTATATATTTATATATTTATATATTTATATATTTATATATTTATATATTTATATATTTATATATTTATATATTTATATATTTATATATTTATATATTTATATATTTATATATTTATATATTTATATATTTATATATTTATATATTTATATATTTATATATTTATATATTTATATATTTATATATTTATATATTTATATATTTATATATTTATATATTTATATATTTATATATTTATATATTTATATATTTATATATTTATATATTTATATATTTATATATT
>CAUVYK010000096.1:32122-64264 GCA_963556175.1 Tipula confusa | reverse complement strand
GCGACATTAAGTAACACATATTAATTGAATTTAATATGCAACTTGTTGTTTTTCGTCACGTTACAGGTTTAAATTCATTTTTATAGAAAATGTGATCATTTAACATTCTTCTACATTTGAGTTTCTCAAGTTTTATTATTGTGATTGTTTATTCATATTTAAGTAATTGTGCGGTATAAAATAAATAGAGTTTTATGAGCATATTTTTTTTATAAAGATCGTCTTATTTATTTTTTAAAGTGTGATTCATTGGTAAAAGACGAGATGTTAAATCGAAAACTCTGAATTTAAAAAATGACCTTAAAATGGAAAACCGAAAAAAATAAAAATTTAAAAAATATTAGAATAACGCATTTTTAAAAAACAGAAATATTGATTTTCTAAACCGTACAGCATGAATCCATGACACCTATACAGTTTCTTTGATAAAAAAAAGGAATATAACGTACATTCAATTAAAAAATAAAATGTTAGATCATGTATGTTTTATGGATAACAGGGTCGAAATGAGGGCAGTGTTCGAACCCTTACAATGAAGTTTTTTATTTTTAATAAAATTAATACAGTAAACATTATTATATTTTAATTTTAAAATGTTGCTTCTTTATAATATGACTGGTAAAGTTTATTTAACAACATTGAATATATAAAAAAAAAGCATTATATATAAAAGAATGTTAAATAGAATCAAGAAATATTTACCTTTAGCATATCAATAAATAATTTAAATCTGCTTCCTTTGTCCATTATTTCATATTTAAACCCATATTCAAACTCTGTTACCCATTGCTTTATATTAATTAATCTTAACCCTAAAGGTAAAAATTCTTTCAATGAACGCCATGTTCTTTCAATATTCTGTGTATGAACAGAACGATCAGTTGGATTAACAAAATTAATAGAGTGATTCACTATGTTGTGTGAATAACCCAATGCCACAAGACCAAGATATCCTCTCCAACCATCGGTAATGATTCGCGAATTTTGTGGTATATTACTTAATATAATATTTTCCAAAACCTGTGCATTCCTTCGCCTAATAAAAAACAGTTCAATTTTTTTAGTTTCTCGTTCGAATATACCAACAACCCAATATTTCATTCCTGCTAAAACTCACCCTTGGTGATTTTTATGTTTGTAACTATTAAACTCATCAATTTCAAAAGTATTTAACGAATCTGTAAATATTCGAATCCAGGCATAAAGTTTAATTATGCACGTATTTTTATTCTTAGTTTTTTAAACCATCTTTTAATTGTTGATTCTCCAACATCAGAACTATAAGCAGCATCCCTTATTGTTTTCTCCTCTACATAGAAATAATGATGTCAAATACAACTTCAAGATGCACATGAGCATCTTTAAAACTACCTCCGTGTGTTAAAGGAAGGGAATAACGGCACGACCTAATAACACACCTGTATCTTCCACTCAAATTTTGACGTATTTTTCCTCTTTCATTACGCATAGTGCATGAACAAACAGGACACAATGATGGTGTTGAACGAAGTATCTCAAGTTCTCTAGCAAATTTAGCAGCTATTTCAGTTGTTAACGTTCGCTTTATTATATTTCTATATTTCATTTGAGAGGTTTGACTTTTCAAATTTTAACGCTGCACTATAGGCTTTTTTAATAACTAAAATTTTCTTGTCTTTTAGTTTTATACTGTATTAATTTTATTAAAAATAAAAACATCATTGTAAGTGTTCGAACCCTCCCCCATTTCGACCCTATTACCGTTTTATGTCTATGATAAAAAAGTATTTGATAAAATCGTTTGATTAAACTAATTTATTGTTCAAAGTTGTTGATAAACACAACCATCTCTTATATTAATTTCTATAAAATCTCACGTTTCTCATTTATTGCTTTGCAAAATACTTGCCATATCGACTGATGGAGTATTGGTTTATGGTCTATAATCCGAAACTCACAGTTTTATGTTAGATACAAAGTTTGGAATATTTCCACGCGTTCTTCATTTATTACAAGAATCACTGTTTCAGGAATATGGTTTTCATTTGTTGTTTATAATAATATAATTATATTCTCAACCTCTTTTCAAAACATGTAAGAGTTAAACTAAATTACAGGTTTCATTCATTTGTATTTTTACTTCAAACATTCTATGGTTTATGTCCACATCATCTATTTGAAAAAGTACACCAACATCTCTAAAGTATCTAATGGGTCACATATCTGCCCAAAACGTATATATAACCAAAAAAATCACCCTCGTTTTTGAATTTTATAAAGAAGAGGAAGATTTTTAATTCAAATAAAATATTTATTCCTATATTACAAATAAAAACTGTGAACGTAATAATAATATATTAAAAAATACATGTTGCGTTATTTTTAATAGCAAACGATCCGTTGTAAAATGTATTAACAAAAACAAACATATGATTTGCACTGTAAGGACGGAAACATATATAATGTCTTCGTCATATTTTGTTGTTTATTTATGAAACCTTTTTTGTTAAATAATACAGTTTTTGGAAATCCGAGAATTTACACACTTTTCAGCATTTAAATATTTCGAAACTTCTTGGAATGAACAAAAAATCGAACATAGGAGTCATTAGATGAAAGCTTAAAAAATATATGGGATTAATATTAAGAAATATAGGTGGATATGAAATAATTGCGGATATAAACGAATTTGGGTTTTAAGAAACAACAAAGTAAAACTCATATAAAGAGTTTAAGTTGTTTTACAATCGATTGATAAAATTATAAAATATTGACCGGCAGGATATTACGTCATTAAATTAACTGGTTGTAAATACAAAGTTTTATTATATATCCAAATGAGTGAAAGGAGTATAGTGCACTATCATATATAGAGTATTCGCACTTAACCATTCCATTGTTAATTCGCTAAAATAATGTTCATACCCACACGGTTGAAATAAATTGGTCAAGCTTAAAGAGAAACCAAATAAATACGAAGGATGCAAATGTATTTTTATTAAAAAATGTGTTGTGAGAGGATTAAGGGAGATTGCATTTGTGCAACCAAATCAACCAACAATTATAACACTAAAGTAAAACCGAAGTAAATTAATAACATTTATTTAAAGATGTTCAACTTCATAGACATAAACCATTTCCCTTTCATCATAACTCACAAACTTTCTATCTTTGATTTGTTTCAAAGTAAAAATAAACCTTTCAAGATTAGCATCACTGACCATATTATTAATATAAATCCTGCACCTTTTATTAAGGCCTGTGCTGATTGGATCTGAACATTTTACAGAATCTTTGCTAAAAAAGATCTTTTGTTTTATATTTGTGATTGCACAGTCAGAAGCTTTGACAGAGTCTAAATATTCTATTTTTCCGGCCTTAAATATTATAATTAAATTAGTAACGGTACTTAATCTTGGAAGACTATCTTGGTTTGGAATTGTTTCTATTTCATGGTTCCTGTGAATGCTTTCCCTGATTTCTAAATTATAAAAGTCATCCTCTGTCCTAAAAATAGGCATAGGGAATATTTTTTTAGGAATCACTTCTTTGTCTATATACTCTTCTAATTTTAACTCTCTTATAGAATAAGGATCATTTTTAAGTTTCTCTTGTATTTCGTTCCTTATTTGTTCTTCTCTTGCCTTTTGGATCAAATAAAAAGATTGTTGTTGTTCAAAGGAAGGTTGTTGTTGATAAAATGTTGGCTGTTGTTGAAAATTCATTTGTGGTTGTTGTTGATAATTTATTGGTGGTTCCATTTGTTGTTGAAAATTCATTTGTTGTTGTTGTGGCTCTTGAAAATTCATTTGTGGTTGTTGTTGCTGAAAGGAAAATGTTGGTTGTGGAGGTGGTTGACTTTCAAACATTGTTGGTTGTTTAGGTGGTTGACTTTCTGGTTGTGAGAACATTGAGGATGGTGAAAACAGAGCCTTGTTGACAATATTTTCTCTTTCTCCGAAAGCTGAGGATGTTCCAGCAGCACTAGCTGCAGATTTCCTTCCAAGTGTGTAATCTTCTATTCTTATTTCTGTTAATCCTTTGCCTTTGTATTCATTCATTGCACAAATGTCTTTAAATGTAAAATAATCGTAGCTTCCCATTTCTCTTTGCCTTATTGGTTCGTATTTTGCTTTGCTACTTCCTTTTTTTGTATCTAAATCCGAGAATTGTGCTGAAGGTTGTGGGGTAAACATCGAGGAATAAAGGTTTGAAGTGGTTGTTTGACCAAATTGTTGCTCTGCTGGTTTGTTAAAGACACCGGAAGGCTGGAAACCTTGTTGTGGCGTGGTGTTAAATGGATAAGTCGACTGTGCGGTTGTAGAAGCTTGAATTCCTCCTCCAGTATTTGAAGCACCAAAGGCTGATTGTGCTGCCATTGTTGGTTGTCCTGATAAAGGGGATCTCGTAGTTATTGGTTGTTGTCCTTGAGCAGAAAAATTACTTTGAGATCCAAATCCACCAAAACCCGTAGATGTGCCGCCCATCGTAGTACCTTGTTGCATTCCCGTGTTTGGTTGAAAAGAGGGGAATTGTCCTGGTTTAGGAGAAGAAAACTCTGTGTTTTGACCCATCATCCCTGTTCCTGGTTGATTTATACCAGCTGGTTGCACGTTAAAGACGTTGCCTTGTGGTGCAAAACCTGCGCTTTGTGGAGTAAATCCACTTACTTGTTGCCCTGTCGGCATATTTCCTTGTTGACCAGGGAACGTTGTAGGTTGTGTGGCAGGAAAACTGCTGGATTGGGAAGGGAAAGGAGAAGGCTGTCCTGAGAATAGACTGCTTTGTGGTGTAAACGACGTTGGTTGGAAGGTTCCTTGTTGAGGAGCATTGGGTTGTGGTGTAAAAGTACTTGAGCTTGTAAATGGCAACTTTTGTTGTCCTCCAAAAGCGGGAGGTTGTTGTCCACCAAAAGGAGTATTTTGTTGGGGAAACCCTGTTTGCTGATTTTGTGCAAAGGTATTTTGAAATTGTTGATTTTGTTGTTGACCGAAAATGTTGGGTGGTTGATCCTTTTTATCTTCTGCTTTGAAAACGCTTTGAGAAAAGAAATTGTTATTCATTTTAGGGGTAAATTTACTTTTTTTTGTTAAAATAATTAAATAAAAATTAAATAATAATTAAATAATAATAATAATAATAAAATAATAATAATAAATTCTTTTATTTTAATTTGGGTTAATTTTTATTTAATTATTTTTGCACTCCGTCTTTCAGTCCGTTTCTTCCTTTATGCTTTAACTTCCCTTATATCCAAATCACTATTTTCTTCCAATTGATTTGCCACTACTAACTTAGCTTCTTCTTCTCTTACTCTATTAACTAGGTATCTCCAAGTTCTATATCCTAGTACTACCGTTTCAAAAGTTCTCTTAATCACTATTTTCTGTATATAAGAAAAAAACTATTTCTTCCATTTCTAAACTTTGCCTATGTCTTTTGTTATCACTCCATCCCATGTTATAACAAACGGTATTACAAAAACTTTACTCTTGAATCTCCTTTCTAGTTCTTTTGCAAGTAATTCATATTTCTTTGTTTTCTCTATCTCCACTGTTTTAATATTATGTTGGCTAGAAACTCCTATCTCTATTATCTTGATTATGTTTTCTCTTTTATCAAAGATCACAAAGTCGGGTTTATTATGTTTAATATATTGATCTATTGGGATTTATACTTCACAATATATTTTAGCTCTTTCATTCTCTATTATAGATTTCTTTCCATGTTCTCTCACTCTCTTCATCGTGCCTGGCTTTATAATCACAATCTACTAGTGCCTTGCAACCTGTGGCTATATGATCAATGCTTCTCTCTTTCTCGCGCAGCTAGTGCATTTCTTTCCCCATGTGTTGTAAAACATGCTCCTGTCTTGTAGCCTCATATATAGCGCCTCAGAGCCTACAGGGATATTTCCATGTTTTATCCTTCTGGAATTGTCGGCAATATTTAATTCCTTATCTTTTAAATATTCAAAAAATTTTCTGTTGTTGCTCTTCTTTTCAACTTCTTTCATTAAATATTGCTGTTGAACTTCTTTTATTTCGTTTCTCTCTATCTCTTCCCTTTTTGCTAGTTCTTCTTTATATTTATTTTCAATTATTTATTTGATTCTACTTAGTTCTGTGTTATTTTCTCTCTCGTTTTTCGTTATGAGCTGTCTTTCACTGTTATTCTTCTCATCAAGGTAATCAAACAGATTGTTGAGTATTATTTCGTTTTTGAATGTGCAGTTTATTAACCCTATCCCATTATTTTCTCTTTTTATGTATAATCTGTGTTTATTGGATAATTTGAAATGTACCTTCGCATTTTTTAAAAACTGTTCTAATTTTCAGATCTAGGCTTTCTAATTCAGACTCTGTAAATTCTATTATCCCTATTGTATAATTGAACAGGGATATTGCATATTCATTTAATCATAAGAACAGGTTTCTAGTGAAGAGTTTTTTCCCTGCCAATGATTTGGCTCGCTTAATTATCATTTCTTTAATTCTCGTTTTGTTTGTTGTACTATTTCTCCATTTTCATATATTCCCAAATATTTGTACGATTCTTCATTTAAATATTTGGCTTGGCTATCGATTTGTGAAGAGTTTATGGCTGACTTACTGCAGTTTATTCTTAGCCCTACTCTCTTATAAAACTCATTTACCTTATGTGCAAGTTTCTCTACCACCTCTGTTTGGCAGCTAAAGATTTTTATATCATCTATAAAAATAAAATGAATAAACTATGGGTTCATATCCTGCTATTAATTTTAACCCTGTTTCATTATTTAATTATCTATTCATTGGTTCCATCACCATTACAAACAGAAGGGGGGACAAGATTTCTCCTTGTAAGATTCCCTTACGGATTTTACATTTACCTATTTCAAGTACTTTGCATTTTCAAGCTTATTACCCGCATATTCATCATGTTGATAATAAAATCTTTTAATTATTTTGGAGCTTGTATCTTTTCTAGTATTTAACGAATGTAACTATGATTTACACTATCATATTCTTTTTAATATCCTACCAGAGCTCTTAATCTCTCCTCCATATTTCTTGTTCATACATATATTCAATAATCTTAGTTTCCTTGCTCCCGATGTATATCGTTTGTTGCCTTTCTGATTCTCTGATACAAAGTCTATAGTTCTGCCATATTTTTCACGATAAATACATACGGTTTTTTAAGATTTTATATATATTAGATAAATAAGTAATTGTTCTAAATTTTGATGATCCATTATTAGAGTTCTCGGATTAGGTATGTGTTACCTCAAACATCCATATCGGGATACTTTGTGGTTCTTTGATACCCTTTTTAATAAAATTGATCAATATAGGATGTAGCGAGGACATCCTCTTAATGAAGAAATTATAAATTCCATCTGATCCTGGCGTTTTTCAATCACTTATTCCCCTTTATTATATTCTCTATAACCTGTTCTCTATTTCAATCTCCTCCATAGTTATGGTTTCTTGGTTAAAATTCAACACTTCTTTATATTCGTCTTCTATTGTTTTGTTTTCTTCCCACTGTTTACTCCACCATTCTGTTATTCTTTTTTTTTCATCATCATTTGTACTTTCACTAGATATCTCCTGATCCCCCAATTTCCTATAAAATAGTTTTCTCCTCGTTTCAAACATCAGATTCGTTCTATAAAATTCTTTGTTCTCCTCGTGCTGTTTGATCTTAATTTCATTGGCTTTGACTATATGAATGTAGTTCTCTTTTATGTTTTTTAATTCCTTCCTTGTCGTTGTAGGATATTCCTCTGTCTTTCAGAAACTTCTTGACCCTATAGTGATCTTTCTTGTTTCTAAATTCATAATTGTTGATTACTTTCTCAAGCTCTGCAATTATCGAGCTGTATCTAATTAAGCTCTGCTCCGTATTCATTTTCCATTCGTCATCTGTATTTTTGTTTTTCTGCGTCGTTATGCTCGTGTGTAATCTGTTCCGCAATATACAAACATCATAATTCCTCAAAGTCTTCTATCTTACAATCCTTAATTCTACCGCAGATATAAATATCAATATGCTCCAGAATCTTCCATTTGACTTTGCTATGTGAAAACCTCTTCGTTTTAATTTCTTTTCCTTTCTTTTTAAATACTCCTTTCCAGCTTTCTTCGAATATTTCCTTGGTTATCTCCATTATCGAGATATTTATATTGTTCTTAAACTACTTTTTCTTTATTTCCACTCCTGTATTTATTCTTTTCCTCGTATTGGTTTTTCCCTGTGATCTAATCTCTCATTAGTCACCTTCTCCATCTCGGATTGTATCTTTTCTGTCTTCTCTCTCATATTATTCTCTGTCTTTTCTTTCTGTTTTCTTTCATTCTCGAATCTTTCTATTTTCTTTCTTAACTTTTCTATAGTTAATATTTCTCTACAGTCAAGCCCCCTATAATATCGCCAAATTGGTAACGATAAATTTAAAAAAAAATGGCGATATACAGGGGGATAAAAATAATAGAATTAAAGATATTTCATTTAATTATTAGAAAATCATCGATTGTTTTTTTGCTTTTTATTTATATTTTTTGATTTAAATAGTATATTTTTCATTTCACTTAATACGGAAAGTGTTTTTTTCGTCAACCTCTGTGTTGTAGTCAATTCAATTAACTGACAATTCAATTGACTACGACATTTAATTTTCCTACATTGCAGTTATTTTACTTTAATATTAGAAGTTTTCCAGAATATAATAATTTGTGATCCAACATATTTATCTTTGAAATTAGGTAAGAATATTATATACCCGCATATAAACATTTTTTTGATACAGAAAAATACAAATTTTTAAACTTTAAAATAAAATATTTGCTATAATCTTTTAAATCCATATTTTAAAATAAAAAATAAAAAAATAAAAATTAACATGCTAAAAAGTGTCCCCGCCGGGATTCGAACGAATACTCCATCAAAAACCCCGGAAAATATCAAAAAAAATCATGGCGATATACAGGGGGTAGCATTAATTTTAAAAGACTTTCTTAAAAAAAGGCGATATATAGGGGTGGCGATATACAGAGGGTCGACTGTATACTTTTCTAAAGTGATTTTTGTAATTCTATCGAGCCGTTTCTTTTCATTCTTCCATTACTTAATCGCAATTTGCGGTGTTCTTCAACGATAAACTCCTCTTCCTCGTCACCTTTATTATCTTCTCTATTTACAAGTCTATTTGTTATCTCTGTTTCAATTTTGTTTTATTTCTCTAATGCTGGATATGGTTGTCGGTTTTCCTTGCTGATTGAGTTGTGCAACTCATTTATTTGCGCTGTCTCAATCGGTTGAGTTCTTTTTTATTTTTTCTCAAATCCCGTTGATGCTTCTTCTCGACGTTCCAATTCTATATATATAATAAGAATTAAATAATAAAGGAGGTGATGCTTTTTGGGTGACGCATTCTAGGGACGTTTTTATTTTTTTAAAACCCCCTAAAAAAATGATTTCAAAAAAAGAAATTGAAATGAACAAAATAATACAAAAAGGGAACAAGTCTATTATATTACCGCTGGGTTCGAATTCTGAAATTAACCTAATCTAACCTTAATTTAATTTAAATATTACTAATTATCCTAACCTAATTAATCTAGGTTAATATCAGATTTGAACGATAGGGTAAGATAATGGACTCTAACCCAATATTTTGGTGCTACTTTAAATTTTCACCCCCATTAAATTAATTAAAAAAATAAACATCAAACTTAAATTAAATATGTATTTTGGGTTAACATTTCCCCTTCTACAAGCGGGTTCGAATCTTGGTATTAACCTAGGTTGGTTAGGTTAGGGTTATTCATAATATTTAAAGGGTATGTGTTAGGTTAGGTAAATATCAGGATTCGAACCCGAGGGTAGAAGGGGAAGTTAGGTTAGGTTTTAACTGGGGTGAAAATTTAAAGTAAAGGAAAAAATTGACCCTAATATGACAGAAGAAAATCAATGGTTAGTCACCGGTATTGGGGGGCAAGTTCGAACACAACTTTTTTGATTATTGTTTAATAGAACTTCAAAAAAAAAGATCTAATAAACAATAATCAAAAAAGTTGTGTTCGAACTTGCCCCCCAATACCGTGACTTACCAAATCAATTAACTCACTTACATCCATATCATGTAATATTCACTGATAATATTAAAAGGAAATGAGTTCTGCATTATATTTGTTTAATCAAACGAACCATATCTTGTATTTCATGTGGTTCTGGTATGAATCTATCCACCATGCTAAATATAAATGGAAGAGGATTTAGATGTACGAAAAAATCATGCAAAAAAAAGGTTTCTATAAGCAATGGATGGGCCTTTAAAAATCTTAAAATTGAATGTTTTAAAGTTTTAAGAGGGATATTTTGTTGGGTGTATAATTTTAAGTTGTATCAAGCGATTTCAATGTGCCAAATTTCCGAGGTGACGTACATTAAATTAAAAGATATAATCATGAACTGTATTGGTCATGAATATGAAGAAAATTTTAAAATTGGAGGGCCTAATATCCGAGTGCAGTTTGATGAAACTGCTATTTGTAATGGTAAACTCATTTTGAATCCCTCTTCTACATTGGATCAAACTCCCGGATACAGTGGATAATAGGAGGAGTAGTTGAAGGTGATTGTAGGAAGTTTATCATAAAAGTGATTCCTAATAGAAAATCGGAGACAATTTTGGAATTTTTAATCAGTTCATTAGACCAGGAACAATCATTATTACTGATGGATATCCATCATATCCCTCAGCTGCAGCGAGATTTTATAGTGAGCATTTAATAGTGAATCATAGTATTGGATTTACTAATTTACAAGGTGACCACACCAATCAAATTGAAAATCTTTGGTCACATCTCAAGCAAGAATATAGAGCGAGAAGCGGTTTAAATCATGATAGGATAATGCTATTTTTGAAAGAATTTTCATGGAAAAAACGAAATATTTTTAATGGCGATCAAGATAGTTTAAAAACTGCATTTATTACCTTGTTAACCTTGTTCAGGAATAACAATAATAATTAAAGAATAATTATTTTTTAGTTAATATTTTTTTATGTATTATTTATTTATTTAATTTTTTTTTAATGGGGGTGAAAATTTAAAGTAGCACCAATATTTTTATATTTAGAAATTTCTATAATGTAAAATTCATAATTAATTTACTACTAAAGAAATTTTCTTTTCATATACCCATGACATACAGCGCATACCTCAAAAATGAAGAAGAGTACGATGAAATAAAATGTTATTTAGAATCAAAAACATACACTTCAACCAAAAAATGAAAATAATCAAAGACATCAAAATTATTAACAATGAATTATATATCATAAAGGTTGAAGTTTTCTTAACTTACCCACGAATTCGAATCTCGAAAAAGCAAATTTTATTGTTATAAAAACGATTTAAAACTGTTACTATGATACCAAAAAGAAAAGAACTTAAAGATATTTTTGACAATGAACAAGAAACAATAGAATTTGTCTATGCTAAAAATATTATTACACCATGTACTCTCTGTCCAAATCGACGGGTATTCTGTAAAAAAAACTCGACTTATTTCGTTTTAAATGCAAAAAAAAAAGAATTGTCGAAAATAACCTCCTCGTTGACATCGACAGTTTATAAAAAAAATGAAATGTCATTTTCTGGTTTTTTTCATCCGTCTTATTTATGGATTACAAAGGCTTCATTTACCACCATATATATAATATTAGCGCCTTCAAAAAAGAAGATATCAAGAATACAACGAATATTATATCGACAAATTATTTTTGGAATTGAAAAAAAATACATTGAAATCGGGGGCCCTATGATTTAAATACATTTTTATGAGGCCAAATTTGGAAAAAGATAATATAACAGGGACCTTTGGGTTGAAGGATCCTAGGGTTTGGGGTGGGGGAGTCGAGAAAACAGTGACCGCAACTCTGTTACTACGATCGTGGCCTAATAGAAATGCAAAAACATTATATGGACTAATTTTAAAGCATATAAAATAAGGTTCGATCGTAGTAACGGATGGGTGGAAGAGGTATGCGACCTTCAAAAAAGATTTGAGCATCATATGACAAACCATTCAATTTCTTTTAAAAACAGAGATGTAAAACATATTAATAATATTGAAGGTACCTGTAGTGGATTAAAAAAGAAATGTTCCAGTATAATGTTATAGTAGGAATAAACTACAAGGAAAAATTTGGGAATTTATTTGAAGAAGAAAAAATATTAATAATCTTTGGGAAATTTTATTGTTTGCATTAAAAGAATAAAATTTTATTATTAATTTTGTATTTTCTCTGTTTTCATAAAAATAAACATATATTTTCAGGATTCGAACCCGGTGGTAGTTAAGGAAACCAAGTCCATCATAAATGATGGTTGTCATAATCTCAAAAAAAGTATACCACAAACTTGAATAGCTCAGGTAATTATGATTGTTAAGAAACTCCGCAATGAACCCCATTTCGGAATAAATAAAATAGAGGCGTATTTAAACACTTTATATTTTGGTATCAAACGGGAAATAATTAGAGGTGTCGTTAAAAAATGTATTACGTGTGCTCAATCACAACCATTAAAAGAAAAACTGCCAATGAAACTTATGAAGGCTGTATTTCCACGAGAAAGATACCCAATTGATTTAAGTATATAGAAAAGTAAAAATGCTAATTATTCTTATATATGCAATGTAATAGACATAAATTCAAAGTTTCATTTGCAGTTCCACTATTTCAAATCCGCAGAAGAACTAGTCGATGCATGTAAAATGATTTTTTATCTTTATGCCCCCTAAAATTTTACAATCAGGTAAAGGTCTAGAATTCGTCAATGAAAAAATTCGGTTTTTATGTGAAAAATTTAATGTAAAACAATTTTTTATAGACCCAGCCATCCTGAATCCCAAGGACAAGTGGAGCGCTGCAATCAAACAATTACGCGCTGGTTACAGAAATTCTTTTTAAAAATCAAAATGAAATTTTGGTATGATATTTTGCCTGATGTAATGTATAATTATAATATTAGTGTACATTCAGCAACAAAAAAAATCACCGTCTAACCTTTTTCTATGTACTAGTGGTTATAATTTTATTGCAGCTAAATTTGATAGAGATGTTTTTAAAGAACCAATAGTTGTATAAATACAAATGAAAACTACCTAGCAACATGCAAAGAAGTTGTTCAAAAAATGTAATTGAAATAGTTTATAAGGCAGGTGATAAAATATTGTTGAGAAAGAAATTTTCGGAGCATAAAAAGCTCAAATTAGATTCTTTTTATAATGGTGTAAATGAAGTAGTAAAAATACACGAAAACGGAATTGTAGTGATAAAAAAACGAGACTGTAAACTAAAGAAATGATTTATTCTGGTATTAAAAAAATAGATCATGTCTTTTTGTTTCCCTTTTAATATCATGTCCCTTTTTCCCCCTTCCCTTTAAATTTAATGTTTTAATAATAAAACAATTTATTTAAACAAAAGCAAAGTTTAATTTTTCTATTAAGTTAAGAATTATAATTTTTAACTAAATCAAAGACATTGAGAAAATCAGTATTGTAGACATTATCTCTCCACATCCACTCATTTAAATATTCTTTTAATAAAATTCCTTGTATTCCTTTCATTTTTTTTTACTCTTAGTTAAGCTTTACCCAATAGGGCTCAATATTTTGAGTATGTGTGCCAGAATTGGTATCCACAAAATATAGGCTATGATTGATGGTCTCATGTCCAAAAACTAGATTCAAAATCCTATTGTAGGCTCTCCACGCGTCGCTGATTAAAATAATTCTGATCGACACACGTTTAAATTAATGACAAAAGCACAGAAGCGAAACGATTTTCGACATAACTAATAAAAACCCCACTTGGGGTTGTACTACAATCAATTATACCGGAAACCCAAGGCTCGTTTGTGTAGCCCTACCTCGGTGGTTTTTCGATTTATGTCAAAATAAATTTTCGTCGATTTGACACCATATACCACCACCATCTAATATTATAGGATTAGGAATGAAATACTTGACACAACAACTTATCAAACTCGAATATAACGAAAGAGCGACGTTATTGGAAACAGGAACCTCTACTATAGTTTATTTCTGGGTAACATTGATACTTCATTTCCATAAAATTGACAAACAACTTCTCGGGTTTATTCTGTAAAATGAAAAAAAGGAATTATCCAGAATAGATGAATACCTTTTGTATTCTATGTATGCATTACTCATCCATCTCCATGCATACTTATCTATGTTTCTTGAATAATAGACCAGATTAAATATGCCATGACATCTGACACATCTCCTTGTTTGACGTATGAGGCCGTGAGAAAGAAAAAAGTCCACCACTTCTTTATCAGTCCCTGTTAAAACGGGCAAAATATGCGTTGTATATAAATTATAAGAAATTTTAAAAATATCTTTATTTTTTAATTTAAATTATTAAGTTTTTATATTTTATATAATTTTAAAAAAATATTTATGCCTTGCTGGCATTGAACACGTATAAATCTTGGCATGAGGTCGCGTAACATTAAATCATTAAAAGAATTAAATCACATAAAAATAATATTTTATTAAAAGAGAATTAAAATAATATTATTTTAATTTCTCTATTTCATGCATCCTTTTCAAATATTTACTCAACAATTCTTTATATCGAGGAATATTTAAATACTATGGTACTTGTATAGAATATCTCCTCGCATTTTAATTTTTATTAAATTTATTAATTTTTATTTGCTTTATAACTGAATAAAAGTTATTTTTTTTAGTCTTATGCAAAGAACTTAGAAAGATTAACATACAAAAAATTTTACGTTTTGATATGCGATGAGGATCTCTCACTTCAATTTTGACAGCTTCGTGTTTAATCCACTTCGAAACAATATGTTCGTGGAAAATTATGCATTTAGCATACCTGCTAATCATAATAATTCATTTTAGGGTGAGTGTCCGGTATATGTGGGTGGGTTCGAATCCCGGGTTATGTTTTTTATTTTCATTATTAAATTTATTAAGATATTTTAATATTTATTTTAAATCGCTCATCAAAATGTTAAATGAATCATTTTTAAATTTGAGTTTAAACATAAACTCGGCAAATAGTAAACTCAAATCACTTTTACTAGTGATGCATCTTGCTCTAAATTTCTTCTTCATAACGCTCCAACGGTTTTCAATGTTCTGAGTGCTTGCCCCAGTCAAAGGATTTACAAAATTTTGACTGTGGTTAACAGTCAGATGTTCAAATCCCAATTCGTCTAATCGTACGTAGCCTCTCCAGCAATCTGTTATGATTGTTGTGCCAGGCTCGACACACTCTTGTAAAACACTAATTATTGTTTCCCGATTGCGAAACAAAACTTCCCTAAAAAACATTAAACCACTGGCCGTGTCGACACCTCCTATAACCCATGGCGATCGAACAACGCGGCCTACATTAAATTTTCTTTTCGAAAATTTAGCTTCGTCGTTTAGCTTCGTCGACTTCCACTACGCACCCTGGTCCACCAATCTTGTGTTAAAATTGTCTTCTCATGATGTAAAAAGTTTGAAGACTTAATAGACGGTACCAGTTACTAATCGTATCTCTTGACTGCGTACCGACTTCATACATAGTAAAATTTTGGGTCAAGTTTAGACACCAAAAATAAATCAAATCAACTATTTTATGGATGGGGAGCTTGCTGTTGTAAAGAATTGTGTCGGTGAATATTGAAATACAGTGTACCCCCGGTTTTGGGACAGTTTTTTCTAAAAAATGTCCCAAAAAGTGCATTTGTCCCAAAATCTGAATTAATAGTATTTAATTAATAAAATCGGTAATTTGCTTCCCAAATTCATATTTGCTTCCCAAATTCATATTTGCTTCCCAAATTCATATTTTCTTCTTAATCAGTTTAAAAACTTAATTCTAAATATAAAAAACCCCTTTTAAGAATTAGTTGACAATTTTTTCACATTTTGATACATCAAATTCAAATTTATAACAGCATTCTTTACAAAAATTTGATCAACCACAACAACATCTGAATCACTAGACGTACTTTATTCGAATTCATTTTCAGGTATTTCAAGTATGGTTTAGCTGACCACAGAATTTAAGATTGTATTATAACTTCTTCCTTTTCGGGTTGTATTGAAACTGGTTTGACGTTTCAAATGCCTTAAAAATACAATTTTTTTGTATCCGGTGAAATTTTATCCCAGGCAATTGAAACAAAAATAAGAGAATCTTTTAAGTACATTTTGGTCATATCATTAACATTTTCATACCTTATATCATCATAAAAATGTTCAGTAATAGAATTAAAGCAATAATTTTTAAATAGGAATGTCCCAAAAACTGAAGTGTTTTACGTGCATTTAATTACTTTACGTGGACTATAAATACAAAATTCAAAAATATCGCTTCAACTTGTGAATTTGTCCCAGGAACTGAGTGTCCCAAAAGTGAGTTTGTCCCAAAACCGAGGGCGGACTGTACTCTTCTTGCATTTTGAACATCTCCATTTAATGTTTCTACAGTTACGCTCAAGAGAAAGTTCCTTTTCCGCGCAAATAGGACATAATTTTGTATCGGGTATATACTTTTCTGACATGAGCCAAGCAACTGTACTCTTATAATCGGATGTAACCAAAACTAAATCTCTATGAGTTGTTACCATTAAAAATCAAGAGCAGATAATTTAATAATGAAAATAAAAAACATAACCCGGGATTCGAACCCACCCACATATACCGGACACTCACCCATTTTAGTTTCGCTGTGATGCTTGGGGTTGTAAAACCGAGGTATCTCTACAGTTGGATTTTTTTTTGAGAAGAGTAATTACCTGTTTAATTCTGTGCCTGAATTGATCCTTTTTCCTGTAAAAGATAGCCAAAAACAAGATACGTTACACTCAGAACTTGAGATAGTCTCAAATCTAAATATAGTTGATTGGAAAAGGTTTTGTCGCGAAGTGTGTCTGGTTTTTTGTGTTGAAAACCCTATAATAATAGGTGTTCCGAAGGTTGTTGTAAAAATCGACGAAGCGATATTGGTAAAACGAAAGTACAATGTCGCTAGGCTGGTTAAAGAACAATGGATGATTGATGGTTATGAAGTTGCTTCTAAAACACGGTTATAGTTACGATATCTAATCGTAACAAAATTACGTTTCGAGCCTCAATTATGTAATACATACCACCTGGCTCAATAATTATGAGTGATTGTTGGCGCGCATATAGTGATCTGTTGGAATTAGTTACCAAAATTTTACAGAAATTACAGGTACAATTATATGGATCCTGTAACAGACGTTACGACAAATCACAAAAGATCAACTGGCAAAAGGTCAAACACGCACATGCGAAGCGTTATAGTACAGCACTTGCATATCTAGGATCCTATTAGACTGAATTTTTGTTGAGACAATGATTTGGAAATTCCCTTTAACAACCTATTGAACATATCAAATTGATGTACAATTTTGGGTAAAGAAAGTTCGTTATTTATTAATCATTGTTTTTTGAGTATTCTCTTAAATTATAATAAAAATTAATAAAAACAAACCAAAACAAAAAAAGGTTATATGCATTATAAAGTTAAGAACTTATGATTACAAAGTATCACATGGCGTCGGCTGTAGTAGTTAAAGGGATTCCGTTAATCAAAAAATTGAAAAGAATATATATAAGTAATTGTGTAAGTTGGTAAACGAATGTGGAGCGTTCAATGTAAGTAGTTTGAGAAGTATAAAGGCAGTTAGACCGATTAGATCAACAGGGAGACTTGGAAGATATATCATAGAAAATGATGTTGCAGATGATGATAGGAAACCTACAATAAGTAGGTTGAAAATGGCACAAGTTGAGAATAAACTGGGAATCTTAAGAAAAGAGTTGTGGAATTTAGAGGAAGGACGATGGAAGAGGATAAATTTAAGAATAATTGTAAAGATAGTTGATGGTCGGGTCAAAAAAGGCTTCGGGATCCAACAAACAGAGGCTATTTAGTTTGGAACGAAAGTAGGCATATAACCACAGATTACTCGTGTACATTTGAAAGGTAAAGGAGAAAATTAGAATATACAACGAAGTAAAGAACAGAAGAATGAATTGGTTGATAGAAGTGGCTCAGAGTTAATTAGAAGAGTATTTGGAAATAATTCAATGAAAAAGAGTGTTGAATCTAACGAAAACATTTTAAGCGGTTTAAAGAGGTATTTTATACAGAAAATGAAAAGATAAGATTTTGTAAAATAAAGCCAAAGAGAGGTTTAAAGGTGATTAAAAAGGGAGTAATGGTTCTTCAGGCTCTTATAAAGGCAACTGATAACTATATTAGAGAATTATAGGAAATAGTGATCATAAGAAAATTGGAAAGTTAGTCGATAGATCCAATAAGAGTGATTCAAAAACCAAAAGGAGACGTGAGGCTTGTGTCTAATTTCATGGCTCTTAATAATTTGTGTGAAAAGGTTCCATATTAGATGAGAAATATAAGGGATGTTGCAAATTCGACCAAAGATAGTAAATTCTTTAGTGTTATAGATCTTAAAGAAAGATTTTGTAGCATTAAAATTGAAGAAAAACCCTGTTTTTGAGTTCGATGGTAGGGTTTATGAATGAAATTCCATAGTAATGAGGTTTAAGAATTCATCAAAACTTATGCAACGAGTGATGTGCAAAGTTTTAGACGAAGAACTAAGAGGAAGAGTGAATGTTTACATGGATGACGTTGTTGTATTCGTAAAGATCGGAGAGGAACACGATGAAAGGTTAGCTAGTGTACTGAATAAGTTTATATCAAAGAGGCTTAAAGATTAACCAGCAAAAGATTACATTTGTTTCTGGCGAGGTGGAATTATTAAGTTTTACGATAAATGATTAAAACAACACTCAATCGACGTGAAGAAAATCGAGGCTGTGTTGTATCTCACTCCAAAGAACGTTAAGGAGTTAAGAAGATTTTTAGGGCTGGATGGATGGTTCAGACTATTTATCAAGGATTTTGCAATTCTTACGGCAAAAATGATATCGAGTCTAAGAGAAAATAAAAAGGGATGGAGTTGGAACTCGGATATACAAGTAGAGTTTGATGAATTAAAAGGAAGGCTGAAAGAAATGTGACTAAATTTGTTAGCAGATTACACAAAGGAGTTTGTGTTGAAAACGGATGCAAGCAATTTTGGTTTGGGTGTAGTTTAATTGCATGAAGTTGAAGGTAAATTTCTTCCTATACAGTGGACAAGTAAGAAATTAACACCCACTGCTTCAGGATATGGTATTTGAAAAGGAAATGTTAGCATTCTTCCGAGGAATTAAGAATTTTGAATATGAATTAAGTGGTAGAAAGTTTAAGTTAATAATTGACTACAAAGCATTGGAGCAAATAAGAGTCAAGCCAAAATTTAATAACAAATAGATAAATAGGTGAATCGACATATGCAAAAGTTTGTTTCCTTGATTGAATACCAAAAACCAGAGGATTTTGGGGGAGAAGATGCTTTATCAAGGATTTATGAACAAGATGAAAATGTTTTTAAACAAACAGAAAAGGTAACAAAGACTATGGATGAAAAAATTAGCAAACATGTGCTAAGAGAAAATGGAAAGGAGTATTAGGTCTTGGATAGAGGAATTAAGAGGGAATATTCTGATATTGAGAAGCGAAAAGAAATTTGCTATGGAAGCTCATATTGAAACAAATCATAGAGCAATTGAAGGAACGTATCATAGGCTAAAACAAAGACATTATTGGATTGGGATGAAAAAAACGGTCGAGAATGTTGTTAATAAAAGTGAAACATGCTCTAGGATAAACAGGAAGACTCGAGGGGGATGTGGTTTTATCGAGACTAGTAGGCAGCTGGAAAAGGTTTCACTTGATTTGATAGACTTCCAGCCGACATGTGGTTATGCGTTGATAGGGATAGACTACTTCACTAGGTTTGTAATGGCTCGTATGATTAACGACAAAATAGCAGAAACAATTTTAAGAGTTTTAGAAAATGGTGTAAGAAGAGCTCATAACTGATAATTATAAGGATTTTGTTAAGGGAAGGTTAGGTATGTTCTGTCAAGATGCTGGTATTATCCACAGAAAGGTTTCTGTGGAGCCACATAGGTCTAACTGTCGGATTGAAAGAGTAATTAGATTGATTTGAGAAGGTTTGTTAAAAATTGAGAGATCAAACATTGAGGAAAAGTGGAGGTTAGTGTTAGGAAATATAATTATACCTATCATGAGACGATAGGTAGGACACCAATGGAAGCAGTGACGGGAGATGATGGGAATTTATCGGCTTGTATTAGCAAATACGGAATATACGAAAGTAGATTTAAAGACAGAAAGAAAAAGAAGTTCATGACGGAGAAAAAAGTCTTAATTGCAAGAACTTAGAAAATGCAATAACGAATGAGTTCGGAAGGGTTTTAGACAATGAAGAGGTTGTTAGGGAATGATTCCTATTTAGTAAGAAAGCAAGATGGAAAGTTCACAAATAAGAGACATTTTGATTTAAAAAACATGGGAAGATGAGACTACCGTCTCGAGCGGAGGATGTTATATGCATCATTAAATAAAGAACACATGATTACAAAGTATCACAAAACTTAATAAAAATTAAAATGAGGGGAGATATTCTATACAAGCGCCGAAATAACAACCTATTTTTTTGGGTTTTATGGCACGAGAATAAAAAACATGTAATTCTATTGGCAAGGGTTATAATAAAACATAAAATGATTCTCTTTGTAACTGTGTTAATCGTATTGATCTCTAATACAGAGCTATTAAAAACTTTTTATCATATCAAAAGCGTTGTCCATTAATGCCTGCAACTATAATTCACACATTTGTAATTATTATTGAGTATATTTTCTTGTGTTCATTTATTTCCATAAACTTTAAGCTGTACGAATATTGTCTTTAAAATGGCCTCGAAAAGTGGAGACCTGAACTAGAAAAATAGGAATTCTAAGATCGCACATTAGAAATAAAAGTATTTTTATTGTCTTGTTTTTTTTGCAAACAATGAATATATTTGTATGTTCAACACAGACAATTCTCCTTAAAAAGGAAGGTAGGCTTTCAGCTTTTAATTTCATGTGACAATTAATCTACAATAGTTTATCTAAAAAATCACTCATCAATCAACTCCAGAGAGTCTAAAGCACCAAAACCTGCACTAACGCCACACTCCACTGAACCTTTTTTTTTGGTTCTACAAATATAACCCACATCCTTATTTACACAAACCTCGCCATTTATAGAGAGCAAACAACCGAAAATTCCAATCTCTGGAATAATTTCTGTGACATTTTCATTTAGAAAGGCGTTCATTCTTAGTTTCCCATTTATTTTCTTCATAAGAAATCCATCCTTTTTGTTTATATCTGTGAATCCAAGAATATTATTTCCTCCTTCATCAAAAGATTTAAACAAGAAAGTTTCTTCATCTCCTGGCTGATAATCCGTTTTGTGTTTAAACTCTCCTAGATGAACATAAAGTTTATATATTTCTTGTTCTGTCAAATATTTTCTCAACACTTCCTTGTCGTTAAACAATAATTGAAAATATTTAGAACCAACAAGTTGTAATTCTGCGGATGGCAATGAGACAGTTCTGGTGTTTTCCAATTTCATTCTATATTGTATCACCTCTTCTGTATAATGGGATGCATTATAATACCATCTATAATAAACAAAAAACACTCTTTCTTCGTTATAAACAAGGAAGTCGTTTTCAAATCGACTTTTTTCTTCCAATTCCTTGAAATTTAAATGTAAAAAAACCATTCCTTCGGTTTTTAGTTTTTCAATTAAACCCATTTTTTCGAAATAGTTCTTTTCCTTTTGTTCATCTAAAATTATTCCAATTCCTTTATTCTTTTCATAAATCTTTTTTACCGCAATCACGAACATTTTATCAGCCTCCGATATCAAAACATTTTTATTTAGATCTTTATGAATTCTATTTAGAATCGGTCCATAAACCAAGAAACAACAACTTGTTGTATTAATTTCCACCATAATCATCTCATCCTCTTCCAAATAATCTGTTCTAAAATATAAAAATTCAATTTCGTTCTTTTTTTTCTTTTCCAAAATTCTTTGCAAAATCTTCGACATTTCATCTTCTAAACACGAAAAATATGTTTGAATATCTTTCATAGTTTTATAAAGAAGTTTATTTATTATTGGTTGTACGGATAATATTTTATTATACTTTTTTCTAGGAAAAAGTGTTGGTTGTTGAGTTACATTAAGAATATTTTCATTTATTGAATATAAGTTGTTATCTCTTAAGGCATTTTCCATTAAAGGGAAGAGAGATAAGAATTTTAACCCCATGGTTCGAAACCTGATTTCTAAAAAGGCTTATAAAAATTATCTCAAAAAATGAAATGACAAGAAAAATTTGTATTGGCAATTGGAAGATGAATTCCAATTTGAAGACATTAAACACCTTTAAATCGATACCATCATTCAACACAGAGAAAGTAGGGATAGGGATAGCACCACCATATTGTTATCTTAAAGATGCAAGCTTGGAATTTGATCAGAAAATCATTCTTTGTGCACAAGATTGTTCTTTTAAAGAAGAAGGGGCTTTTACAGGGGAGGTTAGCACAAAAATGTTGAAGGAATTCAACGTACAATTCGTAATTTTAGGTCACTCAGAAAGAAGAATCCTCTTTTCTGAGACAAACGAAAAATTACAACAGAAAATACAATGTTGTAAAAATAATCTTTTAAAAATAATTTTCTGTGTCGGAGAAACCTTGAAAGAAAGAGAGGACGGTTTAACAAAGAATGTTTTAAAAGAACAATTAAGAATTATTAATTTAAAAGACGACTTTTTAAAGGATGAAATAATTATTGCTTATGAACCTGTTTGGGCAATCGGAACAGGAAAATCTGCAAAAAAAGAGGAAATAAAAGAAATAATTCAATTTATTAAAAATGAATTAAAGGATGATGTTCAAGTTTTGTATGGAGGGAGTGTAAATATAAAGAATTGTAAAGATTTTTCCGAAGTATGTGATGGATTCTTGGTTGGAAATGCTTCTTTAGAAGAAAGTTTTATTGATATTGTTAAATCTTTGGAAAATTGAATATTCAAATGAAAAGTTAATATTAATTGATTTTAATTAAAAGTTAATTGATTTTAATTAATAATAAATATTAAAATAATGATAAATTAAAACAATAATAAACCAGAAAATAATTAATTAGAATTTAATTAAAAGTTAATTAAATATTAAATTAAATCAATAATAAAATACTTTAATTAAATATTAAAACAATAATTAATAATAAAATACTTTAATTAAAAGTTAATTAAATATTAAATTAAATCAATAATAAAATACGTTAATTAAATATTAAAACAATAATAAATAATAAAATACTTTAATTAAATATTAAAACAATAATAAATAATAAAATATTAAAATAATAATAAATATTAAAATAATAATAAATATAAAAACGGTAATAAATATTAAAACAATAATAAATTAAAAAAAGTTATTCCTTAAAATACAAAATTTCTTTTAGCTTTTCTTTTGCCTCCTTCTCCTTCCCAAATCAGCAGTGGTATCGGCATCACAGGCAACAATCATTAAGTTTTTTGATCTATACAACTCATTATTGACACTCATCACGAAATCGTTCGTAAAAAATCTCCAGACACCATCTACATAATTGTAACTTTCGACAGCGCCTTTAAAAGAAATGTTGTTCTGAATAGATTTGGAAAAAACGAGGGGTATTGAGGCGTCAAATTTTTCTATTATGTGTTTTGCTTGTATTGGAGTAAGTTTGTTAGCCTGTACCATATTGTCTATCACATCTTGCAATGCTTTGCCAATCATGCTCTGTCTGTAGAATTCGTACATTAAAGGATTAAAAAATTAATATTTTAATTTTAATTAAAAATAATATATTAAACGTATGGAAGTTCTAATCTCTCTTTATAACATGTTAATTAGTAATCCTCACTACAGTATTTGTTCAATACAAAGAAGTTCTAATCTCCGTTTTTTAACATGCTGTTATAAATAAATTTATTGAGTATAAATTTGTTCTAATCTCATTTTTATAATAACTCATCGTTTTTTAAATAACTTTTCTTATTATAAATAAATTTTCTACTTTTTCTGGAGTATTAGTTAAACAATCCGTTTCCTTATCGCACAGTAATAGATCTTGTGGTACTACCGCGTCACATATATACCTATCTTCATTTATTTGAAATTCTGTGTTTACATTTATAATTTCTGGCAAATCAGAAATAGAAATATTTAATGGAATTTGAATTATATTTTTCATTTATGGTTAAATATATTTATTTTGATATAATTATTTTTAAATAAAACTTTTTTAATAATATTAAAATAAATAAAACTTTTTTAATAATATTAAAATAAATAAAACTTTTTTAATAATATTAAAATAAATAAAACTTTTTTAATAGTATTAAAATAAATAAAACTTTTTTAATAGTATTATTTTTAATTTTTGTAGAATGTTTTAAATCGGTTGGTTACTGAAAATATTTGATTTTCTCGGTAAGTTACCGGTATTGGGGGCCAATTTCGAATACGAAATTTATATTTTTTTTTGTTAATTTTGATTTATGAAAGATTTTAAATACATAAATTAAGCATAATAATTTTTAATTAACTCTATAAATAAGGGTAAGCCTACCCTTTGAGTCCCCCCACCTATTAGCAGGTTCGAACCTCGATGTAATTTTTTTAAAATATTAAAAAAATAAAAAAAAAGGCAATTTAAAATATATAATAAAACAGCAAAAAAATAAAAATTAAATTTTATTTAGGGTATCTGGTAAATTCTTCATTATTGTAATAAAACAATCAACACCAAATCTTTTCTTAAACAAATACTCTGCAAAAAACATGGTAACATCTCCTTCACAAGTAATATGCCTAGCCCGCAAATTTCTTTTAAAAACACCCCATGTGTTTTCAATTAATTGTGTATTTGCTCCGGTTAAAGGGTCAATAAATTTTTTTGAATGATTCACAGTCAAATGAATGTATCCCAACTTATTCAAATTTACATACCCCTTCCAACAATCGGTGTAAATTACAGTACCTAGTTCAACGTTTTCAATTATTATTCTATTTAAAGTTTCAGAATCTCTTAAAAAAACTTCAATAAAAAATGTTTCTTTTGTGACTAAATCTATACCACCAACTACCCAACGGCTTCTAACCGACCTTCCAACATTGAATTTTCTTTTTGAGAATTTACTCTCATCAATCTCAACATAATGACCCACACCCCCTATTTTTCGTGGTCTTATTTCTTTCATTATCGCATAACTTAATTTTTGCAACTTTGAATACCAAATACACGTTGTTTTATGGGATTTTGTATTTATTTCGGTAACAGTGAAGCATTGGGGGGGGGTAAATAATTAAATAGTAAAAAAATAGAATTTTTATTAATATTATAATTCTTATTTAACTTATCATTTAATTAATTGCTTTAATTAAAAAAAAACGCCGATACCTTATGAATATCTTTCAATTTGGCATTCGTACAAGTACAGAAGAGGCCTGTCTTTTGTTAATAGAAGAATTACAGATAATTACACCTGGCAATATGTCGTGTATTTTTTGCAGCTCCAGCTGCTCTATCGAAGCAGGTAAAACTCGTCACGGCGTACCTTCGATAAAGCGTTGCAATAACAAACAATGCAGAAAGAGAATTTCCATTTTCAAAGGTACTATATTCGATAATAGTCACCTGAAATTAAGCGAAATTTTAAGAATCATGTACTGCTTTGCAATGAAACTTACCATCCTCGAAAGTTCCATACACACATCAATATCAACAAAAACTATTGTTGAATGGAATAAGAAATTGAGAGAATTTTTGGTACAAAGATACGATCAGGCAGTATTGTTAAAAATTGGCGGATCGTCATTTACTGTTGAAATTGACGAAGCTCATCTGTATACCAATCGTAGTAGAATTGGACGGAGATTAGTTGGCGAGTCGTATTGGATTGTAGCTGGTATCTGTAGGGAAACCGGTGAAATGTTTTTCGGCATCACTTCTAATAGAAGTGCTAATTATTTATCTAATTTAATTCAAAATCATGTTGAAGCTGGTACCAGAATTATAACCGATTGTTGGCGGGGATATAATAGGCTTTCTAGCTTAGGTTATGAACACTTGACAGTAAACCACTCTGTTAATTATGTTAACCCTTTAAACCCCGAAATTCACACCAATACTATCGAAAGGCTTTGGCGTGATTTACGTGAAAATATCCCTGCGGGTATTACATGTGAAAATTTAATTAGTCATGTCAAAGAGTACATGTTACTAAGAATGTACGAAGGAAAATCGTCTATTAGGAGGTTTTACATTTTAATTGATATATTAAACGGTATTTAAGTTATTTTTATTTTTATTTATTTTATTAATTTATTATTTCTTTTTTAATAAAAATTCTATTTTTTTACTATTTAATTATTTACCCCCCCAATGCTTCACTGTTACCTTTATTTCATTGCGTGCATTATATTGCAGTTCATCACGAGACCAAAAATAAATCAAATCAATTAGTTCTGTAAGTTTTTTATTGGCATTAAAAAATATAGTATTTTCAAAGAGAGATTTGGCTGAGCTACATTTATTGCATTTTCATCGACAAATATTTTTGTGCTTCGCTACCCGCATTGGTTGATCATGACAGTTGTTACAGAGTTTTGTTGTATAAATAAAAGCATTGGTAAACATCCATTGAATGGTAGTTAAATAACTGGAGGTGATTAAAACTAGTTATCTGTGATTCATTATGAGGTGTTTTATTTTTTTAATATTTTAAAAAAATTACATCGAGGTTCGAACCTGCTAATAGGTGGGGGCCCAAAGGGTAGGCTTACCTAAATAAGAAATATTTGTCAGATACCCTCTTACATTTTAAACAATATATAATTTCAAATATATTCCTGGTTTCTTAACATCCTCAACATTAGTGTAAGATCTGGCTATTTTTCTTAAAGATCTTCATAGGCGTTCAATCGTATTAGTATGTATTTGGTTGTCTGCTGGACTAACAAAAATTTCCTTGTGTATAATGGTATCGTGAATGAATCTCAACTCTTTTAATTCACAATAGCCCCTCTAACCGTCTGTAATAATTCGTGTTCGTGGTAAAATGTTTTCTCTTACAAACTTGCTACAAATAAATTTATTTCGCCTTGTTGTTAAAAACAATCTTATTTGTTTGTTTTTGCGTTGTATAGCACCAATAATCCAGAAATGTTGTCCTGCTAAAATTCTGCCCACATTATTTTTTCTTTTAAAAAGATGAACCTACCCTATTTCATCAGTGCCACCGATTTTCGTGTCTAAAACACTCCTCCCCTGCATAATCAATATTCCTTCAGGTCTCTTTATCATTTCTACGACCTTACTCTCAACAATGTCGGCTTCAATTGATGATTCAGAGATTGTTTTTTTTTCTGCGAAGCAATAAATTAAATCAAAAAAAAACTTTCTAAAGAAATGCAAACATTGTTAAAAATAGTGTTTTTAAACAATGAAGAATTTTTACGGCGTTTATGATTTCCACACCTTCATCTCCCATCAATTTTATGTCGAGATTTTCCCTTTGTAAATTTAAAACTCCATTGCAATGTTGTTACTTGCAATTCGTGCGCGATAAATCTGGTATTAATACAATTTTCGACGCATAATCAAATGCTTTTATTTCATCACTTTGAATTTTTACTAATTTTCTTCTATTCATACTCATAAATCAAGGGCTAAAGGCTAAATGTAACAACAAAAAACTCGAATTCGGAATTACAAAATCTTTATATTTTTTAAAAAAAAACATTAAATTTTTAATTATATTTATTCAAATTATTCATCATTACAGAAAAGGTGTTAACTTTATATTTCAACTTCAACATGAATTCAACAAACATTAAACTTAAATCACTTCTATCATTAATAAAACGAGCTCTAAACTTGCGCTTAAAAACACTCCAGCGATTTTCGATTGCTTGTGTATTTGCACCAGTCACAGGGTCGATGAAGTTTCTGCTGTGATTTACGGTAAGATGATGATACCCTAAACTGGACAAATTAACATACCCGCGCGAGCTGTCAGTAACAATAGTCGTCCAAGGAGCAATACATTCTACTAAAACACTGCTTATTGTCTCTCGATTCCTAAAAAAAAACTTCTCTGAAAAACAAATCACCACTGTTAATATCTACTACTCCAATTACCCAGGGAGATTTAATGGATCATGGTATTAATTTTCCCCCGGGGGGAAAATTAATACCATGATCAAATTTAAAAATTAAAACAAATTAAAAAAACCCCATGTATTTTCACTCTTATTGTGATATTCTAGAACCCAAACTTAGAAATAATACTAAAAATTTAATTACGTATTTACAAACAGTAGGTGTTTTGAAATCCCGTCAAATGTGTATGTTTTGTAAAAAAGAATTGAAACTTGTTAATTATACAAGAGATATTGATAATTATGCATTCAGATGTTTGACATTAAGATGTAATAATTACAAAAAATATACTTCAGTACGTCGTGGATCTTTTTTTGAAGCATTTAATGTCTTAATTGAAAGTTTAATAAAAATAATTTATAAATGGTCAGGAAGCATAACTCAACATGAAATTGGGCGTGAGGTAAATGTCAATAGAAAACTGATTGAAAAGGTAGTAAACAACATGAGGATGCTTTGTTCAAAATATTTTTTAACTAACAAAATTTTATTGGGAGGAGATTCTATAGTTGTTCAAATCGACGAGAGTTTATACAGACATAAACCAAAAATTCATCGAGGTCGACATGTCGCTAATGAAAAATGGGTGTTTGGTATAGCGGATACATCCTATACACCTTCAAAACTATTTTTAACACTGGTTGAAAATAGGACTGCAGAGACACTACTTCCAATTATAAAAAACGTCTCTAAATTCGGAAGCATCATCCATAGTGATGAATGAGCAGTATACAATCAATTGTATAATTTAAATTTTAAACACGAAACTGTCAAACATAAGTTATATTTTGTTGATCTTAATACATCCTTTCATACACAAAATATTAAGTCTTATTGGGCAAAATCTAAATATCGAATAAAATTAGCAAAAGGAATAGTAAGTCATAAAATTTCGTTATTTTTATCTGAATGTATGTATAAGGATAATATTATGAGAGGTGATTTTGAAAAAATATTTGAACTAATAAAATATTACTACTAATTATTGTTTTTTACTGTTAATTTTAAATATTTTTGTAAAAGGGAAAAATTACCCCTTGATATCAAAGGGGGGAAAAAAAGTACCATGATCCGATTTAACAACACGTCCAACATTAAACTTCCTTTTGGAGAATTTAGCTTCGTCTACCTCAACTATTGAACCAACACCACCTATCCTGTTTGGGGATTCTGCACGCATAATAAAAAAGCATTGTAAATTTAACATTTTATGCCATCGGCCTATAGTATCGTGGGAATTGCTTTTTATTTCATGTAAACTTTTATTTTGAGTTAAATCTAAACACCAAAAATATATTAAATCAATTTGTTTTGGTAAAGCCAAATTAGAATTGTATAAAATTGTGTTATACAACGGTGATATGCTTTTCTTACATGTGCCACACCATCATCGTCTCGAAGTTTCTTGTGTTGTATTCTGTCTTTCCAACTTCATTCTTTTTAAAGCGCAGGAGGTACACATTGGGACGTCTTTAATAAAGTTATTTCGCATTAACTAGTCTAAAGCTGCGTCATACGTCCGTATTGCTATAACAACTTCTCTGTGGTTCATGTAAATGGGTTTTTGTCATCATTTTTTAAAAAAATATAAAGATTTTTAGGATTCTTTCCCACCCCTTCAAACCGGGTACTCACCTGTTCTTCTAATCTAAACCAATTATTTAATAAATCATTTATCCCATTTCTTATCTTTCTAACAGTTATAATAGCACAACCCATTAGTAGTCCTATTTGTGTAGACGGCAGGTCTATGTACCAAAAATATGTTAATAATAAGACTTTGTCAGGAGTTAAATTGGTGTTTTTAAATAAATTTAAATTTATAAAGCTTTCGGATTTTCTACATACATTGGTCGTACATCTCAGTGTGTTTGTACAGTCAATTCTAATTGAAAGAGTGCCTAAACACGATCTACAGATTTTAATGCTCAAAATAGTGACTAAAGTATCATCAATTATTTCTGTTGCTACTTTTAAACTTTCTTTTTGCATAATAAAAAAGAAAGGTTAAAAAAAATTAAAGACCCTAAAAAACGACCGTGATTATTACACAGATCCAATAATCTTCCAATTTATCCCCAAAAACACCTTTCATCATTTGTATCCTGTACTTAACCTTAGCCCAATACGCTTCAATGTTTTGAGTATGCGCTCTTGTAACAAATTGATTGAATGGTTGACCGTTTTATGATCAAAACCGTTATTACTAATCCCGTTATAGGCCCTCCACAAATCACTTAATCTTATTGTTCCTGGCAAGCAAACCTCATTAATTATAGGCAAAAATGGTGCTACAGAACGATCTTCTACCAATGCCAGGAAAAATTTGTACGGTGAACAGGATGTATCAGAAATGCCAAAGACCCAAATTTCATGATCTGTAGCACGGCTGTGATGGTATTTCGGTTTATGCCGAAACAAACTCTCATCTATTTGACAAGAAATACCAAATCCTCCTAATAGGACGGGGTTGCGGTCATAAAATTCAACACAACAGTCATGTATTGTATCAATAAATGCAATTAGAACTTTGTTATAAACATCTACTTCTGCCACAATTGACTGTTGAGTAACATCCAAAGTCCATTTCTAAAGCAATTTTAATCCCACTCAAAAGAAAATTTGAAATTCTCAAAAATTGATCATATACGCAATGAAAAATATTTTTGGTAGCACGGGCATTTTTATTAAGGTATCGAAATGCATAACCATCTTTATTGCACGTCTATGGTTTTATTTCCATTTGATGCATGCAAGTCTACCATGTTTTTGTTCTGGAAAGTAAACCAATGTCCATCAAATAATTCATTATTGTAAAATCAATTTCCGTTAATATTGGTTCTAAAATGGCACTAAAAAAATGATCGCGCATTATGGGGATAAAATTTTTAATTTATGAATTTTTAAATGTTTAAATTTTCAAAAATGATTATTAAAGGGATTTTTAATAAAACGTTAAATTATTGCGTTTTTGATTTTCTTATGTCTTTATTTGCACAAAACACTTTTTTCTATAATTATAGCCATGACAAGAATATTTTCCGAGGCTGTCTGTCAATGGACACTAATATCCGACAATTTCTTAGTGTTGTTGTTGGTAGACCTGATATAATTGTTGAAATTGACGAAACAAAGCTCGGAAAGAGAAAATATAACAGGAGGCATAGAGTGAAAGACCAGTCGGTTATTGCAGGCATTGAGAGGACTGAAGAAAAGAAGATCTTTGTTGTTGAGGTAGAGATAAGAGATACAACCACAATCAAAAATATATTTGAGACTTATGTCGCCCCTGGATCAATAATCTATACCGATTGTTGGAAGTCTTATGTCAAGGCATGCGAAGAACTAAATTTCGAAAATTAAACTGTAAACCGCTCGTTATATTATAAGGATCCAATCACAGGAGTCCGCACAGATACAATTGAAGGGTTACATAATGGATTAAATACTCTTATATATGCAATGAATAGTAATAAGAATGATATCAATGATTTTCTATAGTATTATATTTGGCGAAGACAGAATAAGAAAAAGATTTGGGGTGGTTTTATGGAGGCTCTTAAAGAAATAGTTAATTAAATATTATTATTTAAATGATACATAATATTTTTGTATTATTTTTTTTATACTTATAACTCATATTAAAAAGGTAAACAAAAAAAAGTTATAAATATATATTTCCGTACCAACAACTAATTTCATAGACATCCATCTTTTAAGTTTTTCATTTATTATCTAAAATGATACTTAGGCGGTATTGCTAACCGAAAAAATTCCATCCTTTCTTGTTAAATTTTCATATTCTTTGCTTTACAAAACGAAATACAAAAATATTTCACGTAACATGATCCAATTACGAC
>CAUVYK010000096.1:0-31922 GCA_963556175.1 Tipula confusa | reverse complement strand
ATCGCTGGGATTTATTTTTTTTGAATTTTGTTTTGTGCTTTCATTTGTGTTGTTCTTTTCCACAATCCTTGTAATCTTAGTTGTGATTCCGCTGGATAGTATTATGTATGCGCACTATGCTTTAGAAAAAGGTATGTTCAAGATTTGCCTTCTTTGGCTGACAAACAGCATTTTTACAGATCATATAGTGTACACCTGCATTAAAAGATACCAAAAAACATTTCAATTATACTTCATTAGTGAAATTGTATTTTTTTGTAATTATGATGGGTTGAAATAAATTTATGATTTTTTAAACAACAAGCCAAAAATTCAAATCTTATATATTACTTTTTCGGAATTTTACCTTCATATAGTTGTTTGTGGTTTTAAACATTTTGTCAGCATATTTGATTTATCAATGTGTCAAATTGGATGAACCTTCTTAAAGATAAAAACAGCCCCCGTGTGTAATATAATGTTTGTTTAAATTTCTTTACTTATGTGGTCTTAGGATCCCACAAGTTGACGATTAATAAGAAATATTTTTGTTCGTATTGGAACCAATCTAAGAGGTTCTTTTTATAGCCGAGCAAGAATAGCAATTAATACTACAATTTCCATTGTCTCAGATCTTGTAGATGTCTCCCTCGACGAATTGATGAATAAAATGAATAAATGTTTGAATTTATCTATCGAAGGGTTAACCATACGTAGTACATTTTCGAAAAACTTTATGTTTGGCCAAAAAGAACAATTAATCTAAAAGGAAAAAAAATCTATTACAAGAGCGATGATTGTATAAAAAGGTACGTCTGTTTACTAAGTATAATGCCATTAAAATAATATTTTTAGAAATATTATTCTCAATGTTTTTAATATTTCTTTAGCCTGGAAGTATTAATTACGTAGAATATTTGAAGAGGGTTAGATTCATTCCTTTTTGTGTTAAAAATATCAATATAACAATTACAAACATTTTATGTAAAACAACAAAGTTGAATGGTTTAAAACAATCAAGATATATTGCTACAATAATTTAGTTCGCCGGAAGTAAGTTTAAAGTAGTTTCTTGTTGATTTAAATTCTAGTAGACTACATTTATTTATTATTATACACAGCAACTTATTAATATCATTAGAACAGCCATTCAATATAGAACACAAGACGTATTTAAATAATCATTATTTATATTCTATTTTTCTTCATGTATTTTTTTGTTTGAAATTAGATCTTCCTAGAAATCTTTCTTGCGGACCTTAAAAAACATACTGATGTATTTCAACTTAACACCCTTGCTATACATTATCCAAAGGTTCCTGTCAAATCTGCTTTCGATATGCCGAATCAAATAGATTTATTATTCCTTTACCAAATATGGCCAGATCACAAACCAAACGATATATGTTAGCGATTATACTCGATGAAAAACCATAAAACAGTTTTTCCCTGAACATTTTAAAAATCATAGCCTAACAGATACATAAAAATCGCAGAAACAAGAAGAACGTTTCGAAGAATTTCAGTATTGACCGATTTAGTCAGTATTTTTATACATAAAGAGTATTTTTTATATTCTATAGAATCACTAAGAAAACTTTTATTAAAATATAAAAAAAAGATTACAGAGCCATTTTAGAAAAAAATAAAGGCATTAAAAAGTTTACATTTTTGCAATCAATGGTACGTTTTGTGCAAAACGAAAACTATAACACCGACAAAAATATTGATTTTGTATCAAATGTAAAAACCAATTACCAAGCTTAAAAAAAAACACGATAGCATCAAATTTAAAACGTGTTTGATTTAATTAAAACTCAATTTTTTACAATCAACTCGTAACTTATATTCAAAACCGAGAAGTTTTGTAAAAAGCAAAAGTTTAAACATTAAAACATAAAGACTATCATCCTGAATACATCACCAAGATTGAAAAATAAAAATCATAAATACATAAATGCAACAAACATACATTAGCGGAAGGGGTTAAAAGGGAAGTGATACCATGCTTTAACGATAAAACAGAAGTACACATTTTAAGAAGATATATATGCATTCAATTTAACAGCCGAAAACCATATTTACCTAAAACTATTTTAAACGTGTTGTTGTCGACAGTCATAGCATTATACTTGAAGAACATGTAACTGAAACAATATTTTATTGATTCATTTCGAAAGTTAAATGAATTACTAATATAAAAGTGTCGTGATATTTTTAAGAAACGGTTAGCAAATAATTATACAAGCTAAAGAAATAAAAACGTATTCATTTTTTATAAAATTTATATTAAATAGAAATTATTAAAGAGGCTATTTTTGATACACAACTAGCTCCTAATCTCAATAAATGTAAACATTTACTTATTTTAAATAGACCAAATATACGTTTTAAATACACAAGCTTCAGAATTAAATTTTATATCATTTTTATTATCATTGAAACAAACCCTTCACATCTAATGACACATTTTATTAATGACAATAAACACCGATGTGATTTTTTTACCTTTATTGTTTTTTTGTCTATTTTTTTTTAGCAAACGATGTTAATACAAATAAAAAAATAAGATCATTTTATAGCAATAGAACCAATAAATAAAGGGTTTATTTGCAGCACATGCTAAAAATGAGATAAACGAGAGAGAAAACAATACCGTTGAGGTTCAAAACAAAAAACATAGCTTGGCTGAGAACTAAAATCATAATGAGCTGTGTAGAAGAAATCAAGATTAGACCAGAAAGAATTTCATGTTGAAAGGTTAGAAATATGCGCCGGTAAAAGAGGCAAAAAAAGCGTATAACAAATATATTCATTCGCTACAAACATACAAAGTTAAAGAACGGCCAGATTCCTTTTTTTTGTATTTATCATATAGACCAAACTGTATATCTTATACAAAATTCATTGTCTCAATTATAAAAATAAATACAAACCACATTTAAATCTAAGATGCATGTCTAAAACATTCAAGACCACAATATCTTACAAAAAAAAATGATATTTGAGTTAACATTTTTAATATAGATTAAAAAAAATGTTAAAATATCTGTATTATAATGATAAACATTTAAAATTGAACAAACCTTCATTATTAAAATTAAAAAATTAACGGCATAGTCTACGAACATATACTGTGCTGGCAACATATAAGCTGTATGTTTACTGAACCGTCTGGATATATTGTCGAATATGCGCACAAACATATCACACGTATCACTAAAAACAATAATTAGAAACCAATATGACATAAAGACTCAAACTTAAACACAAAACATAGTGTCGGGCATATTACACATTCAAATCATGAGTCAAATTATATTTTAGTAAAGTTATATATATATATGTTATCTTCTTTTTTTTCAAATACAAAATATATTTATACCTGAAAATATTGCATATTTTGCCAATCTCCTATTGCTCAAAAATCAATAGAGCAATCCTTCTTCGAATGCTATATAAATTTAAAATAACAAAAACAACTTTGTAATTATGTGAGAAGACTAAGTTAAATGAAAATATTTGATAAAATCCCAAAAATTTTAAATTGATTAATTAAGCAATCTAATTTTAAAATTAGGCCGATACTCTCAAAATGGCGGGGTAGTAGATGTATTTGAATTATAAGGACTACTACAGCTGTAAAGAAAACGATTTTGATTCTTTGTTTTAAAAACAACATACAAAAAATATTTACCAAAAAAAACTGGATTCGTATATGACAATACATCACGAGTAAATCGATAAAATAACAACTACCTAATAAAAGCAACATATTTCAGAATAACAATATTAAAGAGAAAAAGGTATAAACAGAATATGTCAATCGGAAAAACATAGAAACCAATATAATGCAGACTTTTGAGATAATTAATTTCAACACAAAATAATCAAAGGAATATCGGACGTCTTGTCTGACAAAGAAAAACACCAAAAGAAACCAACAACAACATTTAATACCATACCTATATTATAGTATTATATTTAAAGGTCATTCATATATTCTATTATAATTAGCGACATACACCAAAAACAAATACAAGAATATTTGGATAGCTGCATTCAAGTATCATTGCCTAAAAATCGATTAAAATAGAATGAGGTATAAATATTTATTGCGGACGAGGTTCTTATAGGAGTATAGAAAACTCTAACATACCAAATGATTTATTTATATTTCAAAAAGAGAATTCAGCATACAAACAATAATAATGAAATTCAAGGCAATATATCATACTCTGCAATTAGTCGTTTGTGTTTGTTTAAAATGCAAACAAAACTATTTACTTTATTTATAGAACAGATGAAAGAAAGAACAGTTTAATTTAATATTATATGAATTTGATTGATATTAAACCTTTCCTTTTAACCAATATTTAAAAAATATATAAACATATTCATGTAGTAAATTTATCATTTTTTGGCTTTTAAAATAACAAACACATTTTTGCTAACTACTTGATATGGGCGCCAATAGTATGACAATAAACACAAAGATATGTCTTACAAATCTATCAATAGACGCAACAACGTAATTTCACTACATTAGCATGATTAATCAGTATTAAATACATATATAAACTTACTTGAATATTGCTAAAAAATCGATTGGACTCATTAAACCGACTCAACACAAACAAGAAGTTAAACCATAACTTTTTAAAAATAAACATTGCATAATATCATAATATTGATTCAAACCTTTAACCTTTCATCAATATATTTCGCTCTTAAATAACAACACAAATACCATATAATTTTCTATTACCTAAAGGAAGTATCTCACCTACAACATTATATTCTTATTTCAATTAGTTTTTAGCCATTTGAGCTTTGTAGTCAAAGAAGACAAGGAAAATATATATAAGAAAATATGAAAAAAAAGTTTCTAAAAATAAAGAATTAACTTTTCTGCAATGGTTACAACTAATAGTTTGATACCTTTGTTAATGAAAATGTCTATAGGTCGATTAGAGTCTACACAAAATATCTTATAAATTAACATAGTTTTTCAATATCTTTCCCTACCTAACTACACAACACATATTAATAGACCAACTCAACGGGATTAACCATATCACACTAGAATATATATATTGCAAAAATGTAGTATGCGAAAGTCGTACATCTAACATATGAAATCCAGTAGGAATTCACAATAGGCTTGGCAATTTTTATACCAATTATGCAATATTAACATAGATATTCAACATAGCCCCATTTAAAAAACATTTTACAACTGTAAAAATATTACGACCTTGAAAACATAGCGTTTACAAATTATTTGTTAGTTTGGTTTCAACCAAGATATTAATACTTTGGTTGATTATCACATCTTAGATAATTGTATAAAAAAAATCATCAAAAAACGAAATATTTTGTAATATTATGAATATAAATAGTATAAAACAACATTAGTCTTTAATTTAACAAGATGAACAAAAACCCATCAAAACCACAAAGTTTAATATATTTTTTTTCAAACAAACCTTTAGCAGTTTATCCTAAATAACAATTATCGGAATAATAAAAATACAATATGATTAAGCCACGAAAATATGTACAAATATAAAGCATAAAAAAGTCTTTACAATAGGAACCATTGATATCTATGAGTAATATTTGAAATCACCACATTGTTAAAACTTTTCCATAAAATTTATTTAAAACAAAAAAACAATTGATAAGGACGTCAAAAACAAAACTTTGAATACTTTAATAGATAAGAAATTGTTTTAACTGTTAATGATTATAATAGTATTAATTCAAAAAATTTGTAGATTTTATGATTGTCTATATTTATATTTGTAATCATGTGTCAATAAGCCAACAAGACAACATCGTAAGCTTTTGTCTGTGTTTTACGGTTTGAAATTTTCTTTAAAAGCTATTTTGAAAAAAATAATTGATTATTGTTCTGGAAATAACAGAATATACATTTTTAAAATGATTGAAATCAATCAACTACGCCAATAAAACTACTTTACGAATTGATTGCTCTCACGGCAAACGATATTAAAAGAATACAGAAAAAGAAAAGTTGAAAAATACAAACCGTTGAAATATTGCTAGGTACAAAGTAAAAATCCATCGAGTAAGAACCCAACCAATATGCCCGATGTCTTGGGTAGATCTGAGCTTAATAACTTTGGTGCTCAAATTTATGCTTCGTTTATCGAATAGAAAAGAGCTATTGCCTTGTTGCAAATTTTCTATGAACATATTATTTGGAGTAGCTAGACCTGAAAGACGAATATAAAAGTTAGCGGTAATGAAAAACGACAGATTTTATTGCAACTACATCTTTGTAAAAACAAAAAAAGAATGCCATATGCAAATTATTAATGAAATATATAGTTGTGTTTAACAAAAAAATTATAAAAAACATCAACACGTCTACGATGAATACGTTTATAAACATCTCTGTTTTAGTTGTTAAACACAAATCGATGTTATTTTAATATTCTGTAAGATTCATGAAAATGATGTATTATAATAATTTTTTTAGATTGAATTATAGCTATTTAGATACATTGTAACCAAGTTTCATATTTATCTTAGAAGTGATAAGCCTTAAACCATTAAGAATAATGCACATATAGTACAAGCAAACATACCATTTCCAGAAGTATGGAAAAATCCTATGAAAAATAAATTAAAAAATATTTGTCTTAAAAACGAGTTTTTAAACCACTTCTTCTCACACAATCCGACATTTCATAATTGATATAAAGCCCCGAATTTAAGAAGGTATAAATATGCTAACTGGATTTTAAAAAAAAGAAAATAAAAGATTTCGTAATCGAAAAATCATTAGATATTTATACTTGCTGGTTTAACAAATATATAAGATTTTAAAACAAGCTTTTTGATCATAAGAACATGGAATGGGCTATCTCTATTTGTTTTTAATACGTTTCAACAGAGTTTTGATCCATATCAGACCACATTAAATGAATATTTGTTATCAATTAAAATTAGCCTAAATAAAGATTTTTTGAAATATACATATAACTGTAAATTGTCTAAGTGTTATTTAAAAATAACAGAAAACAACGAAAACCATTAAAGAATGTCACAGAAGTAGATAAAAGCGTTAAATACCCAGACATAAACATCACAAGAAAAGCCCCAGTTATTCAATATATACATTTTATACTAAATAATATTTTTTTTGATTAAAATATTTTAATCACAATATAATGACAATTAACCGACATACTTTTTAAGATGTTTAGCATTTTATAGGTATGAAAATGTCCGGGCAACATGCAAATAGACAACAAAATATATCGTAGACCCTTCACACATAAAATCTCCAGAAATACGTTTTGTCTAAAAAGATCGCACAAATACAGCATATTGGAATAAAAATTACACAAAAATTTAGTTATGGAAGGAATTTTGTTGAATTCATACAATAACATATCATTTTTTGTTACATACGAATGTCTCTATAAGAATTGGCCGAATTTCTAAATTTACCTCTTTTTTTGCCCCAACAATTCTGTTATATGAAAAATAAAAAACATAATTTTTTTTAGTAACAAACTTACAAAAAACTTTCTAAAAAGCTGATCCAACTATATGTATTTATATCAACAACAATAGGTCATTTTTATACACCAACTCCCAAAAAACACATTGCTCAACCAAACATACAATTATACGACAATTTTTTGAATACAATTAAAAAATCCTTTCCAAAATACTATATCTTTGAAAAACCATATTTAAACCTTTCATTAAAAACAACAGAACTTAGAAAAAACATGTGTTATGAAGATCCTATTGAGAGTAGCAAAAACCTCAACCATTTTCTTAAATAAAACAAAGTTAAGTCAATTTTATGCTTGCTCGTTAACATCCAACAATAAATTATGAAAAACCCAATCTTCTATAGTTAACTTTGATTTTTCTATACATTCGTCATATATCCAGCTTTAGTGTCTATATCTTTTAAATCAGTTGAAAACTTTTGGTTTATTCGATCCAAATCTTTTCTATATAAGTTAGTTGTTAAGGACCACGCCTTTTTATTGTTGGTTCCGTGAACAAATCTGCACTTATGTGAACCATCTTTGCCTTTCGTCTCTACTAACTCTCGACAAGAGTAACATAATTGGTTAATAATGTTTTCTTTTTTGTATTTTGGTTTAGATAATTGTCTAGATTAAAAAATTCCATTACTGTAGATTATTGGGTATTTGAAACGTAGTAAAGCACGGAGTTACCCTATTTCTTTACTTAAAAAAAACACCAACCCCAGTCTGTGTTCTTGATTGAAACAACAAACAAAGAATGTTTTATTTATCCCAACAAAAATATCTAATATATCACATTTTTAGTAATTTTTCATTTAATATTTATAAAAAATATATTTCTAGAGTTTTTAAAAATACAAATATCACCAAAACGAATTACATAAACATCACTTAACGACATGTAGAAGCATAAAAAAATTGGCTTCTTACTTTAGACACATGGAATCAAAGCCAATCTTGTCGTTTGCAGTTAAAACAAGTTCACAGTAAAGAAAAAACAAAAGTATTATGCCTAGTCGCCTGTTTGAAAGGCAGGTTCGATAATATGGTTATAAATATTTTTTTTTCTATAGCAAATAAAACCAATGGCTATTTATGATTTATCGTGACGGTGTGTTTCTTACCAATGATCATTACAGTTCGTTTACTAGCTCAATTGATAAATATTCAATGGTTTTTGGTTCTACTCGTTATAGCTGTAATGGAATAAAATGAACCTACAAAGAAATCATAACTTATTGGGTTGAACAGCACTTTAATACATACGGGTTCGAATCCAGACAATTTCAATTATTTAATCTAAAATAAAAAACAATAAATGTTGTGAATATTTAATATCGCACACAGTAAATAAATTAAAGCTAACCATAATTCTTTTTCATTTTGTCTTCTCAAAATAAATTCAAAACTTTTGCTTTCAATCCTTTTTTACCTTACATCTTGCTGGCAGGGACATTTTTATATCATTCCAAGTACCTTTAATGGTGTTTATATTATCACCTTCATTGTTTTTAAAACTTATTGAATGATTTGCTAGTTTAAGTATGAAAACGTTATTGTTTTAAAATGTATTATACCCTTCCTTCCCGTCAATTACCATTATCGAACCGGTAAAACGTACCTCAAAATTAACTCATTTAAAGTCCTTGCATCTCTCCTTTTCATTATTATTGTAAAAATTCCCTCCTTCCTTTTTTCAACTCCTCCAAAAACCTACACCCCTTCAACATGATATCCCTAATTGAATTTCATTTACCTGAATATATTTTCATCAATCTACACTTGTGTTCCTATTCCTCTTATTTTCAACTCACTTACTTGAACTCAATTAATTATTCTTTCTTCAACCCACCCTATAACCCTTTTAATTCTGTGCGAAGAATGTACTGTAATTTTTCTAATGATGTAAATTTTACTTTACGAAGTCGAAAGTACACTAAAAAAAGTCAACAAATGCCATATAAAAAATTTCCAAAATCGTGCTATTTAAAGAACTATGTATCTTTATATTTAATTTTTCTTACATTTATACTGAAATTCATTGATTTGTTTCAATTAATATCCATCCACCAGACTACTTGAAATCGAAAAAAGGATGCTATGCTCTTTTGCAAATGAGAGTGCTTCGTTGTCATTACTGAAAATTTCGGAAAGAATTTTTCTTCGTGGTATCATGTGGTGTTTCATTAGAATTTAAAAAATTATGACGTTATTATGTTTTCAAAACACGGGCTTATCAGTATTTGACTCCAAGGGGTATTGAAATGCTGTAAATCCATTTTATGGGTATAGATTTGCACATCCTATAAAACTAATATTTGGCTTTAGAGAATACAATATTGTTTAATTCCAATTTATCCGTTAAGAAACAAATAGATTTAATACATTTCGGTGTTTAAATTTGTCGCGGAATAAAATCTTCTTTAAGTTATGGAAATTTCAATGATGTCATTTGGAACTGATATAAATTCACGTCTCTTTAGGCATGAAAAATTATAAAAAAAGAAACTATTACAATAATTGTTTTGAATCATTTTTTTTAAAAAGAAAATTTAAAATTGGCCGGCTATTACATTATATAAAGATATTTGGAAAGGTTGAAATTGAACATGAAGAATTTAAAAAAAAAATTTTTTAGAGACGCATCAGTTTTTATAGCACTTTGTGCGGTCTGAAAGCGTTTATTAGTTTAGAATACTTGAACCACATCCACCATGTTATCAACATTCTAAAATTTTCAATGATCTAAATACAGAAGTCAAGACACAAAGTATCGCAAATTGATGGAGAAGATTTCAAAGTTCGTTTATTATGTCAAGACGTAAAGTCAATTTATATTGTTTGTTATCATGTGTAAATTGAAGTACAGAAATGATTTATCTACATAATTATGTTAAAATTAAATAAAATTATTGAACATTTTTTTTCTTCTTTTTTTTATTAAGAAAACATGGTATTATAGAATTAACTCACTGTCAATTTACATATTCGAGCGGTTTTTCTTCAATTTTGTTACCATTTACAAAAATAGTTTATTTATTTTTTTGTCCATAATATCAAAAAAAAACAACGTTCCGTATTAATACACAAGTATATTTTTATTTGAAGATATTAGTTTTTTTTCATTAAATCACCTTTGAACGACAAAAAAATCTTTCTCAGTTATGAGGCTGTGATAAAAAAACAAAAGATAGAATTAGTAGAAACAGAAATGGTTATAGATTACACCAAACAAGGCATTTCCGCAAGCAAAAAGAAAAATATTAAAATTTGTTGACGACACACGGCTTTACAAAAAACAGATTTTGTAATGACTCTTGCCAAACTTATCCCGGCTTTATTGTAACTTTCCAACATATAAATAATCAAAACGTATCATTAAATATTATTCAGACCATTTTTATTAACATATGTTTTAAAAAAATACACAATCGGTCAAAATAGAACATCATATATAGCTGTCGCTTACACTTTTAAATAATTATTTTATATTTTGATTTTGAAAGTATTAACACATAAAGAACAACTGAAGTTTATTCGCAGATCGAATTTAACATCTCCGGTTATGTACAAAAAAAGCATTTTTATTGTATTCAATTCGATATTTTGTATCGTCTACTGATTATAATCCTCATATCCTGGAAATGCGTATGAAATGATATTTATTATTTACGTCGGCTATAATCATAAACTGCCACATTTATATTAGCAGATAGTTTTTTTTGTCAACTAAATGTAATCAAATTTTTCTTATATATGCAGTTGCAAAGAAAAAAATAATGTAATTCGAAACATCAGGTGGTAGGCAAAATCCTTACAACAAAGTCAAGATAGTAGTTATAAAATTACAATTAGTCAAAACGAGTAATAATCAAATAGCTAAGATAAAATGTCTTTAAATATAGTCATTGAAGATGATCGAAAAGTAATTGAGTAATAATACAATTTTAGAAATCGAACAAAAGAAATAAAAACCAAATTTTTAAACACAAAAAAAAGCTTACATATGGCATCATACTTGTACAGAGCAATAAACTGCGATTAAAAGGAAATTTTTTATTTATCAACAGGAAGAAACCCAACATATCTTTCAAACCCCACACCAATTTAATACTATATTAAAAATATTAACATAAATGCTACTGATAACATACATTAACATATGAAAATAGCAACTCCATGAAAAGTGTTTAAAGTAAAAGAAATCATATACTATCGTTAATCTGAAAATAATTTTACATTTATATCAGTCATATTTCACATTAGTTTTTACCAAAATGAGACACAAATAAACTATACACGATAAACATACAATGGTAAACGCATATTTCTTAAACTGTGTAAAAACTTAATATTTATCATAAACTTTTTATGTTAAAAATCTGCAAACAGAACATATAAAATTCTTTTTAAAGAAAATTAGAACAAAGCATAACTCCCAGAACCTAAAGAAAACATACGATCAATATATAGACTTTAATGCTAATGTGCGTACGATAAAATATTGGGTAGAACAAAAACTGGCCAAAGTTAAACAAAACCATAAAAGCAATTGTAAAAAAAATGTTTTCTATACAAAGCAATTTTTTTCTATAAAATGAAACACAAAAATTTTCAACATTTATAGACCCAACAGAAACGCAATTATAGGATTGCAAGAATTCAATATAATAAAAAAAAATCAATTAATTATAATTGTCAATGTTTAATTCAGAAAATAATATATAACGATACAGACGACAGAATGAAAAATATGAATATTTCGAAACCACATTACCTATACACTTCAAATCCAGAACGAAATTGAAACAAATAAGATATATACCAAATTACACAAACGTCAATTTTAGTTAAAATTGCCACAAAAACAAAATTAGATTATTTTTATCCTCCAACCGAGCAATTAATCCAACAACATATCTTAGAGAATAAATAACAAAAAAACTCTATATTAACAAAATCAAAGTAAAAAAATTCACTGTTTTTATTCTATAAAAGAATAATGAAAATTCGACATTTTATGCATAATAGAGTGAACAAAGCAAAAACTAAAACGTGGGTGTAAAACACGAGAAAGACAATAAACTACAAATTTTAAATTTTCGCAGATTATTAAAGAACGAAACATAGCATGTTTAAAAATATATTCGAACTACAAAAAAGCATTTATTGAGACTTAAACCAGAATAATGTTCTATGGAACATCAACTTGTAATATTTGAAGATTTTTATAATCAAAGTCTAGTTGAATATCATCAGACTCTTAAAAAAACAGGAATTTTATAGATTGTATTCAAAAGATAGTTTGGAAATTCCTAAAGTATGAACAGACAAACAAATAAATTAAAAAATGATAAACTTTTTTTTACGAACAGAACATTAAACTTATAGATTACAAAGATTCGAGACGTTTTATATTAAAAAAACAAAAACGAGATACTACATCGAAATATTCAATATTTTTACCTTAACAATAGTATCTAAAGTAGAAACGTTGTATAGGAGACCCCTTTCGTTTATCTTAAAAAAACAATTTGAAAGGAGCACTTATGAGACGATATACATAATACATAAACTTATAAAGCAATATCATATGATATAAATCAAAATGTGTTATAAAACACAAAAAATAAGATAGTACTCCTATATATCGAAAAACGGTATAACATAATTGCCATTTAAAGATTAATGCATTTTAAAATTGTATCCATAAAAAAATCGATATTTTTAGCTTTAAATAAAGAAACATTTAAAATAGACAACGTGTATGGAAATTTCAACTTTTTACATATGTGGGTGTAATAAACATAACGCACAATAAACATAAGTTAAACATACTAGTAAAACAACAGGATTGTTATAATATTAACCATCAAGACTCTATATGCATAAATAACTTTATCGAATTTAATATAACACTAGTAGTATCAGCATTTAACTGCTGATGAAATAAAGCCTATTTAAGGAGAAATTTTATAAATACAATTTTAATAGTTAAGTTCAATAATTATTTAAAACAATAAGAACTGACATATTTCAACCCTAACAGTATAAATAAAAATATTGAAAAACAGTAACAAAAGTGAATTGTTATATAAATTTGGCAAAAATCGTATATAGAGCATATCAACATAAAAAAGAATTTGTCGATATATTTCTAAACACGGTCCTATATCAAAAGCATGGCTTATTTACTATATCAATTCTTATACAATATCACAGCAACATTTAAAAGAAAAAAACCACACATGTAAGCAAACTAAATTAGACTTACAACAAAATAACATGTCGTACCAAAGAAAGCTTGATTATATCAACCCATGTCTTTTAAAAAGTTCTGCGAGGCTATTTCCGCTATCATATGGAGTACGGAAATTTTAAATAATTTTTAAACAATATATGATTTAACTCAAAAAAATACTAGAAAAAAAATCTCCATTGAATAGAACTGCATATTATATCTATATTTTAAGCTATTGTTTGCCTGTGTCATAAATCAGAACAAAAATAAAATATGAAAAATTTAAAATTGTTTTATATTGCCTAATTAATTGTAAAAAAAACATATAATAAACATAGGACATATCTCCCCGCCTTGAAATGACGATTAAAATAAGTTGAATTTTCATGTACGCCGTACAATTAACAAAAACAAAATAATTGTGGCTGTTCAAAATCGTATATCCTTTAAGCCGAATATAAATATTTTAAGATAAGCAAAAAGACGAAATAGCTAAGCAGTTTTGTTATTCCACTCTTTGGTCCCAAACATATTACAAGCTAGCAATTACATTGAAAAAGCTTCTCGGAAATAGCTAATATACAAACAATTTCGAATATTGTTCTAGCATTTTCACAAGTTTTTTAAAATCACTAAATGTTTAATAGAAAAAAGAATCTTGAAAGATATAAGTTTTATATCAAAAATAAAATTTTGAAAGATTACCTTAGCTAGAAAATTTTAGTTTTATAATATGTACCTAACACATTTAGCTTTTGTTTTCGACTTAAAATACAAAAAGTAAAGAATTAAATAACATGGCAACTCATCAAAAAGGAAAACTAATAAGTGAATGAATGATGAACCTTACATCTTTTAATGTCAACTTTTTAAGTTTCTCGATAAGATTTTGAAAACAAAGATATATACATATTGTATCATTAGTTATCCAAGTTATCATTATCTAAACTGGTTGATCGTTGTGCTCGTTTTTAGAAAAAGAAATAAATTGAAAACACCATATTTAATGAAAAATATCGTATTCGGATAATATGCAATTAGGGGTTTAATGATAAAAAACCAAAAGACATATTTTAAAAAATTACAAAAAGAATTGTTATAAAATTAAATACATTATGTTTTTTATATTTAGCACGAGGGAACGGGATATGAACCATCGTAGTCCAGTCTAGGAAGGTTAATTCAAAAAATGCCTGTTACATAGAGATGTATGATTAAACCTTGAACATGCCTTAGTATTTTTTAACAGCTTTCATAGTAAGTCTTAGTTGAAGTTACGAATAGCTACAAAACATACACCATTGTTTAGGAACTTAAGGAAACCCCCTCCTTAATACAGATTGTTATGAGATATGATAAACGCCGTATTAAAGAACCTGTTCATAAAAACCTTTAATTTTACAAGAATGTATTTTTATGGGATAACAATGTATACTAGTTATCGTCACGAAATAAAAAACCATGTTAAAATCAAATTTGAAAGTTTTATTCATCTATCGCTATAACCATCTAGTTGTTTCTCGAGTTGCACCGTCGATGAACGTACTTTAGTAATTATGCAATGCATATGAGCTCAAATTTAATTAGATACATTAACACGAAAAAAAATAAAGAATAATCTATATATTTATATAGTTAATAGATATAACTCGTTTATAGAACATTTTCGAGTATTTCTAAATGTAAATATTTATTATATCAAAACGTGATGTTAAAAGTGATCTAGATCATGCATATAACTTTTTGATGCATAAAAATCTTTAAAAACAAATAACTGGAATTCAATATCTAAACATTTCAAAGTATTCTTAATAAAATAAATTATAAAATGAAAGAAACGAAACAAACCAAAAATACAAAGCAAATGATTGCAAAAAAACATAACTTAAAGCATCACCGAAAAGACTCTGAACCATATAATAAAGCTAAAGCCAACTTAAAAATGTAATTGTTTATGTAGCATATTTTAGATAAAGTTAATATATTTTATACAACAAAAACCAGAAAGATGTTAAAACCACGAGGCTGTAAATATCATTGACTTTCAAAAACTTTACGATCATAAATAAATGAAAAAACAACCATACAAACTTTCTAAAAACTGCTTTAATTTTTTTAACAATTATGAGCTAACCAAATCTCTATTAATAACACCGTTGTAAGCCACATAAGAATTTTAAGCGGGTATAAAAATGAATATATTGATTTTTATCTGCGAAATGGATACAAAAGACCCTGAAAATACACAATACTATAGCTTTATGCTTGTCATCGTTGTTTTGTTTTTTTAAGCATTCACTTTATTGCATCAATCGATATTGTTCAAATAGTTAAAAAAATTGCAAACAAAAAATTAAGATATAGTTCGAAAAATCGTGTGAAAAATAAATACAGAGCGAGGGTAGAGTTAAACATTATTCTTACTAAGAACAGATACAGATTTTATGTAAGAGCATCCGATAAACAAGAAGTGTAATTTTATGCAATTTTTACAAAGATCTTTAAAAAGTTACAGTGCGTTTCCTAAAAATGTCCTTATTTATATACCGCTTAAAATTGTACCTTTGGGTAACAATTTAAAAAACATTATTCTTGAAGTTTGCCACATGCTGGATCGAAATTATATACTATTCTTTATTTACATTTATATACACTGAAAAATGAATATAAAAGTTGGATCATGTTCGGAATCTCCCCCCCGGGGAAAAGATTCCGAACATTGAAAATAAAATACATAATAATAAAATAAAACTGGTAGTTAAAAATTTATATTTATTAATTTTATTTAATTATTAACTAAATAAATAAAAGGTTTGAATTAAAACAATGTTAAACGTTATTATATTTTTGATATATTATAACTAAAAAACAACCGCATGTCAAACACATATTCTTTGAATTTATTATCCCCCATAATAAATGGAAGTACTGATGACGCATTAGAATATCTAATTGAAATATGTTTAATGCCGAGGTTTAAGCCCTGTCCTTTATGCAACAGGCAAATGTATTATGTTAAATACACTAAAAACATAGATAATACTGCCTTCCGATGCATGACCAGAGAGTGTCGGAATCATAAAAAATACTTCTCGATTAGGTCAAGGACTTTTTTTGAAAGATTTAAATTGCCTCTTAACAAATGCCTTTTTTTGTTGTACAAATGGGCAAAGGAGGATACCCAGGCTTCAATTATGGGGAAATTGTTATAGGAAGAACAACCCTAGTCTTTTTTTTAATAAAATGCGATTATTGTGTCATCGTTATTTTATAAGATTTCCTATCCAACTTGGGGGTCCCGGGGTTGTTTGTCAAATAGATGAAAGTCTGCTTAGACACAAACCAAAAAACCACAGAGGCAGAGCTACTAGTAATGAGCTCTGGGTTTTTGGTATATCCGATACTTCTTATAAACTCTCTAGAGTGTATATGGAATTAGTTGAAAATCGATCTGCAGCGTCACTTCTTCCTATTATATCTTCTGTCTGTAGGCCCGGGAGTATAATTTTTAATGATGAATGGAGAGCTTACAGAAATGTAAACACTTTGGGATTGACCACCAAACAATCAACCATAGTTTATATTTTGTTGATCCAGTAAGCTCTGTGAATACCCAAACTATTGAAAGTCATTGGGCGAAGGTAAAATACCGAATAAAAAAAATGAAAGGAGTTACAGGAGATTTAATTGAAGAGTATTTATTTGAATGGATGGGGAGATATAATTGCCACAATAAAAGCTGAGAGAATCTGTTCGAGTTAATTAAAAATGATTATGATTAATTTGTTTATTATTTTAAGGTATTTATTGACTAATGTGATTCTTAAATAAAACAAAATATTAAATAAAAATATAGCAATTTAATTTTTATTTTATAAGTTTTAAGTAAAGCAAACCTCAAAATAACTTTATTGATGAACGGATGATTTATAATTCTATTTTTTATTTTTTTAAATTTTTTAATTGTTAAAACAAAATAAATATTTTCTGGGGGGGGGAGGTTCCGAACATGATCCTAAAAGTTTTGGTGATTTTACAACATCAAAAATTAAAAAGGCATAGAATTAAAAAATACTATTCGTAATGTGGAAAATAGAACAAAACAAGTCTATGATATTATTAATATACAATTAATGACATAAAACAAAAATTGATATCTAAGATATGCTGGCGACTATCAAATGTTTGTTCATAAAATAATAGAACGGTATTCGTAATATTCATTTAAACGTTGTGAGAAATGTTCCCCATTATACATGCCGAGTAAAGGATGAATAGAATGTGGTGATAAACAGCTTCCATATGTCATTATATACACATGAAAATTGACATTCTTATTCCAATACATAATTACTACTCGATACTACTCTTATGTGATTCAATAGTTTGTTCAATTTCAATGATAGGAATAATCAATAAGATCGTATGGTTTTATAATTTGTCTCAATATTATGAATTTTTTATTATAACTAGTCTAATATAGAAAGTTCAATAGTTTTTCTTATTTTATTAATACATAAAATAAGAGAAACATCTCGTGTCGTTTATTTTATCTAATATAAACGAAAACAAATATATAATATATTCTGCAATATTAATAAATTTAGTTAGAAATCAATTTTTTATCGACAATAAAATACCTTTGATTTAAATTCGTAATCATGAGCATGACTTTAAAAAAATATTAAAATGCACACCCTTGCAGCCGAGTTAAATACAAAACATACACGGGAAGTATACGTCCGATATTAGCATATAAAACGAAACGCTAGATATAACGATGGAATAATATCATGTGTAAAAAACATATTTCGTCGCATCTATATGAATAAAGACAAAACTAATAAAAAAATGCAAAAAACGCCAATGGTTATAATTTATACGTCATAATTAACAGCTAGCGCATGCTTTTACAATGTAATATTAAGTTAAAATCTTACATACCTTATATTAGTTGTTGAAATAACATCACCCATTTTTGTTAAGCGTGTTAGCAAATGTATGTATTTACAACATTTAAACTCAGCATTCCAAGATCTTAATTCAGATGGAATATTTTATTTTGCATTTTTTTAAAATAGAATCAATTATCTATTGAAATATAGTTTTTAATGCATCTACACAAATACGTCTAGTTTTTATCAACTATTGCATATCTTGTTTATTAACACTGTAATGGTTTGTATAATCATGTAGTTTAAGACGAATTAGTTTACAAAAATTATAAAATATACTGACTGAAACAGACGTAAAACAGACCTTTATGAAATGAATATATTTTAATCTCAAGCTTTTTGTTATTTATATGACATTAAAACATTGGATATATATTAAAATAACTCACCATTAGTCAGCAAAATATTCCGAAAAGATGGCATTGCGAATACTATATACATTTATTAATATACGGGAAAAATTTTTGTTCTAGAAAAAGATATGTCATTTTCGTATGAAATCATTAAAAACACAATTCAACATAACTTTAAGCTATTAAGCAACAAAAACACCAATGCAAGAATTCCTCATACAAATATAGTCTGCAAAAAAAATATTAGTAGTTTAAAATAATATTTAACAGTTTTTTAATCACCGATATTTAGATCCCATTAAAGATTTCTTAAACACACAAACAACGATCTTTTAACGTCCGATAGAACGAGGTTTTATAAAATATGATACGATGCTTTTAACTGTATTATTCGTTTGCTGATTTTAGGGCAAAAATTACGCACTTTTATCATTTAATTTAAAATTTATTTCAAAATGCTACACGATGCTTATTCCACCTATTTTTAGTTTACAACAGAAATTAAACAGTTAATATCTATATATTTAATGTCTAATAAAAAAGAATATGTCATTTTTGTCCAAAGCCTCTACATAACCTTTACACTTTACTGCAGGCATACACCCCTTTTCTTAATTTTAAATATTTAGGGTTTAATTGCAATACCAAAATAAGAATCACTTCTCTAATTATAGCCTGATACTGAATTAAAAAATTGTTTTTGAATGTTCTTATTTTAAATTAACCTTTAAAAAACTGAAAATCACGTGTTTATTTAAACACATAATCTTATACCATGATATTGGGTAGCAATTTACATATCTGGTAACTTATACGATCTTAGTTTAAACATGAAACTACTGAGATTTCATTCTAACTTCATGATATACGATCAAGAACACGACCATATGTCCTAGGGAAAGAAATACACGTTAATATATTTTTCTTAAACAACAATGTTATAATATTATACGTGAGGATTGTTTTACTCAATATTGAAATGTCATTTTTATTATTATAAGAACTAAAAGACAACATATCTAAATATCTCAAATATGACAATAACTACAGCCTCGTATTTCCAATCCTTCCAATATTATGCATATACAAAGCATAAATGTTTGTAGAAGAAGTTTATATGATTTTTTAATGACTATAGTGTTATCTTGTAACATCTACTTTTAAATATGGATGGTTATATATTGGATAAAAACAATTTCGCCATTTAAAAACAACACTTTTTTCGTATAATATAAAAAAACATCTAGATTATACCACAAAAGGACCATATTTAATAACACAGTGAGAACACTTTATATACGCGTTGGAACAATATATCTTTCATCAAAAGGCATGTACATTTTAAATGCGATTAATCATCATGTTAAATATATGTTTACGTAAAGTATAATATTATATAAATATCATTTTTGAATAAAAAAAATACTAGGAATAAGCGAGTTAATGATAGACGACGCCTTTCGGACATAAAAAAATAAGAATCATTTTAAGTACCAGAAAACTACACATACCGTATACATGAAACTAGTTAGCAAAGACAATAGGTAATTTATAAGACAATTGTCCTAACCTAAAAAATATACAATAATAGCATCGCAACTAATAAACATATAATTTTACATCATTTTATAACTTATAAACGGGCCGCTTTTGATGAATAAAAACTCTTTATATCAAGCTCAAAAGAGTGAATTGTATCAAGTCACAGATACAATCACGAGCACTATTGATTAAGTCTACGAATGTTATTTTTTTCAAAACGTATAAAATTTTTTCCAAATGTCGTTTCAGTAAAACAAATCACCTGATTTATATTAATAAAAATTAATGAATATCATACTTTCTAATAATAATAGGTGATTTGTTTTTAACTTGTATCTGATGCTATTTCTTATCCCGTATTTCAAATAATTACGCGAAAGGGTATATCATGATTTAGTTTACACGTAAAATATATTTTTTGATGGATACAGAAAATAGTGTATTTAAAACGTATAGTTTAATTTACGTGCAATACAGACATACGGACCGTAAAGTTTGATTAAGGGTAAAGATAACCCTTTTCGAGGGAAATATAAATATATAATTCGATGTTTGGAGACCAAACGGAATGAGAAAACATATAGATCAAGACAATTTTTTATTACATTACGGAAACGTGCTAATGAAACAGGTTAGAAAAAATTGTATTTAGATTTTAAAATTTAAAAAAAGGAATGCACTATACCAAATTAACAAAATATAAATATTTTTTTCAATTATTTGTTAAATGTTATATTATAATTGTACGTAGATTCAAGAACCAGCGTTCGAAACTTCAAAATTTTAAGCCTTTTATAATAACTTTGTTGTTCCATGTAAACACGAAGTGTTTGAATATTAAATATACATAAGTATTTAGTGTTTTATACGCGGACTTGCAATTTGTTTACAGAAAAAAAGTATTGAATTATAATTTATAATCTATGGTATGTATTATTAAATCACATTACCTGAGCTTTTGTGTATAAAATATTTTATAAGTATGAAGCTATACATCTTTAATATGAGCAGAATTTGTTAAAAATGTGTATATCATATATATAAAATGCTTTTTGTTTCGTGAAATCACAAAAATTAGGCAAAGTATTTTTAGATGTCGCGTTCATTTTTTTCCACGTAAAAGTGTCATAGATAAATATCTATGAAAACGGATATATTTTTTTACCGTTCATATTATGTACTTGTTGTAATGAACAATTAAAAAAAGGTATGCGACACATTTTTTTGGGAGGGGGTTTTAGTTCATTTTAATATTTGATAAATAAAAAAATATTAAAATCTAATTTAATATAAATACTTCAAGGTATAAATCAGATCTTTGTTTAGTGTTAAATATTCCTAAATTTTTTTCAAACACAAATATTTCAACATGCTTCTTCAATAATTCAAATGTATGGACACGAGATATACTTCTTTGATAGCTTTCCAAAACCTTTCAATATGTTGCGTATGTATATTGTAATCAACAAATCCAACAGAGTAATTAACAGTTTGATTAATATACCCGAATTGGTCAAGTCGATTGTATCCCCGCCATCGATCGATCATTTTCATTTTTACACTTTCAATTTTATTTATAACGATCGATTCACATGTTTCCCTATCTCTTCCTCTCATCATAATAATTCTAATATGTTTTGTTCTACGACAAATGGCACTAATCAACCAATACCTGTCATATGTTAGAATACGTCTACGTGCATCTCTATTTGGTACGAGATGTGCTTCATCAATTTCTACTATCTCCCCTGTGTTCCAAAGTTTGCCTAAAAAACCATTAATACTTTACATTTTTTCAACATCGTAAACCTTATCTATAAACTGTCGTATAGGCTCTTTGGCGTGGTTAAGTTGAAATGATATTTGGGAAATTGGTAATCGCATGGAAAAAATATACAATATGGATAACATCATGAATAGGAATATGTAATCATTCAAACATCCATTTCTTGAACAGAAAATACCTTTCTGACATTAACGCACACTAAAGCGCAAAGTAAGTAATTACGTGCCCCGTTTTATATTGTAAAGAATGCATTGGTTTGTGACAAAATGTGCTAAGTAAGCTGTGAAATTTATTGCTTTTTTATTAAGGACGAATGTGTTGTTTCGATTGTTTGTATTGTGTTGAATACTTCCATTAATGACATTGTGTGTTACTTATATTCAATTTAATTAAGAAAACCCCCCCACAAAAAAAAAACGTTTCTATTACCAATCATTTAAATAAAAATTAGGAAAAACAAATGAATTTAAATTAACGGATTTTCGATGAACTTATCACTGCCAATCGATGAAAGATCAAGTTTGACCTTTGCGCAATCACGTGGATTGATAGCAGTTAGGTGTCATTGTATCCGCAGAGGGTAATACAATTTACGAAAACGTAACGTCAAAAATATCAGTTTTAACACCGCTGCACACAAAAAAACGTCTGTTAAAAATCTTTTTTTTTTGAACATATGCTCTTGACAATCCAACAATGTATTCGTTGAATGTGAGTATTTGTTAAAAGTATGCAATTGCAAGAGGTAATAACACATGAGGTAAAATTGTGATTAAATAGTACTGTATTTGTTTGTAAAATCATGTGAGGGAATTTGCTGTAGTTATTTTTTACGGAATCCAAATATGTTTGGTGTAGGTATGGGTCTTGAAATCGATGAATGTGCAATAGTACGACGTAAATATAATAGAAGAAGCTAGTTAGAACTCAGTGATATTTGGTGGTTATGAAGTGATTTCTAAAAGGTTATTTTTGCTAGCAGTTGAAGATAGGACCGCAGAACTCTAATACCAATAATACAACATTACATATTACGCGGGACTACTATAATTTCAGATTCAACTCGTGTTTATGATACTTTATTTAGTTTAGAATATGTACATTATAAAGTTTACCATTCTATTGAGCTTGAAATTCACAGTATGGTTATAGTACTAACCGTATCGAACAGGATTGGCAGAAATTTAAAACTGGCAATAAAATTATATATGGAATGTTTCAGAGTTTATTGGATTCTCGTACAGGTGAAAATATGTATAGCCGAGGATTTAGGAAGTCTTTGTCGACTTTATTAATGATGTAAAGAATAAATAACCTGTTTTTTAAATGTAATTATATATTTCCCTGATAATTTTTTTAAAACAATATATTATTTATTAAGATGGAGTTTTACAATCCAGATACAGCTAAGGATTAAATATTTTTTTTAAGAGGGGGTGAAGTGTACAACTGCTAATATTGCTTAAAAAGAACATAAAAAAATGACATATTTTAAAAAATAATGTGTGAAGTTAAAAAGTATGATGTTATAATTTAAATATATTGGTTTTCGATAACTTTTTTTTTATTTAAATTTTATTGTTTTTAAAATCAAAAATGTTGGAAAAAAATCGGGTGGGGTGATAAATAGGAACTTACACTTGTATATATGATTATTGCAAAGGTATTCTACTAACAAACTACAACAATCAATATACTACGTTTTCCAGTCAACACATATATTAACTCCTAACGGGTCTTTAATATGTAATTAGTAAATAAAACCTTGTCCATTCATACGACAAAATCTAATATAACTTCATTCAAAACATGTCAAGATCGATCTAGAACCCGACATAATAACAATTATGCCCTAGATTTTAGACTAAATTTACGAAAGAAAATTTAAATATCAAATACAAACAAAGTACAAGAGGCAATGACCAAAAAACGTACAGAATTCCATATTTTAATGCAATTCGTAGTATATTCCCATCTCTATTCTAACATGAAGCTATGCATAAACTACCAGAATTAATTTTTATTTTTAACTTATTCTAATATTGAAACTTCTTATACATTCTACTCTCACGAGTTCAAATTTGGTTTTTTGGTGTTTTATATAAATATATCTATATTGCCATGTTTCCTACTTTTTTCGAAATACGTAATAATTTTGTTCGAAAATATAACGTTGGAATGTTTTATTTCCATCTACGTTATTACGACACCCGCGACGTTGCATGTTTTGTTAATTCGGCTTGTTAAATTTTTGAGAGCATTTTGCATGCAAGAAAAGCAGCTCTATAAAGGATCACAAACTTTAATATTGAAAGGTTTTCAGGTTCTCAATGTTCGTACAATAAATTTTTATTTTTATTTATGATTTCCCAAATCTTCTTTTGTTACGATCCATAAAGTTCCGAAATATATAAATACAAGAAATCAGGAGTAATTTCGTCAGGAAATAAAATGAGTAATGACGAATCAGATAACAATAGGGATCAAATAGTTTGGTCATACTTTGTTATTCGGTTAGTTAATTTTTTTGAAAATATTATGATAACGGGGCGTCACGTCGAAGCAAAATAGGTGGTTCTAAGTATAGCAGTAACAGATCACAGGGTGTTTCGAAATCGAAGTTATAAATAACAGGCTAATAATCTTAAAAAACATCATATGTTTCGCTTGAACTTTATGTATTGATAAACCGTTGTTGTAGCGAAATTGTGGATTTAAAAAAACGAGGATATTTTCTATAAAAATTAGACAATAGAATGGAATTTGTAAAAGCCGAAGAATTTTATAGCGACCACAAGGATGTAGATAGTCCGGTTTAAAGCGAGTAATTCTTCCTAGAATTAAAGTTAAAGATATAAAAACAAACCACATTTTTATATTTATGTGTAGAAGAAAACCCAGAAATGGTTTACAAAACCCGTGTTTATATGTTTTAAATGACGTTTACATATCTAGTTTACTGCAAACTAATATTTATATTACATCTTACTAATTTGTTTTTTATTTGTTGTAGAAAAATATTTGTATCGTCTAAATGTCATTACCTCAAAAACAAGCTTTTCAGGTTGTTTTGTAATAGTAATTTTTCTCTTGAATATATCAACAAAGACGTATGTATATATTATTTTTTTTCATATATATTACTGTTTAGATATTATTAGTTTATTTCTATTTCAGTTTATTTCTAATATAAACGCTGAATACTTTATCATTACAATTTTACCCCGTTTAATACCACCTCTGTGTATTATTATATGTTGGTGTACATGCCTTGAACCAATCGCACATGAGACATAAAATACTAAAACGTTTGTATTTTTCTTAACTGTTTGTCGCTATTTGTAACAGTTGTAAAATATATATTAATATGTTGCATTTTGTTTATAAAAATATCCGTCTTTTATACAAACCCGACAAATATAACAAGAATATAAACCACCCAACATCGTGTATGTAATGATTCATACTGGTCCATATCAACTACACATTCTATTAGATTCATTTTGATAAATTTTACACCTTGATTGATTTTACCATAGAATTTAAAGACAAAAAAACTATAAATATGAAATAATTTTATCATTGCAACAATATAAATATGCCTGCCACTGATCTTTAGAATGCATTCTTAGGCATATAGATTAGAATCACATACCTACAAATATAAATTTCGTTTAAGTTTGTGGAGCTCTAACAAATTTCAATTTATTCCATCTTCTTCAATATTATTGGTAAGATACCTACAATATGTTTATTAGCCGTGGTGTGCTTTACGATATGATGAACATTGTAGATGTTGTTTTGAAAGCCATTACAGCTTTCTATCAATCTGTTACGGGGACGATGTTGAGGAATGCATGGTTTTAGATTCAGATTATTAAATGCTAATCGTTTTGATTCCTTACCATCCCGCAAAACAGGTTTCTTTCTGTGTCCATTACAAGCTAAAAAACAACATCCATGTTTATTACAAAAAGCTTTTCGAACTAATACAAGCAAATTTACACTCCTCTAATCAAGCCTGTACCTTTGAAACGACGTTTTACATTTCATTTTCTTCTAGATTTAATGAGATTGTTTTTTAATGCACCTTTATAGATTTTTTAATGTTTTTGTTCGCTGTAGACCCTGAGCATTTAAATTATCACAAATAACAGATATGTAGATCTGAGCTCCGAAGAAATAGCAAATTTCAAAATTGTATGTTTTAACAAAAATAATATTTTTTCGATTGTCTTTTTTCTACGCTTAAATGAGAAATCTCATATTCGGAAAATGAGTAATCATCAAATAAGTATGAACTTATCCCTGTAGTTATTTCGAAATATATAAAAACTATATGACACGTTTTTAATGATAAAGATATCATTTAGATGTGATCATTTTGGAATGTTTAGTATCTTTCATTAATTATATTAAAAAATAGTTAACGGCTGCTTTTACCGGAGTTGGTTTTAGTATAAAGTCGCATCATTGTACCTTAAGCTTGAATTTTTGACAATTTCGTAGTTTCTGTATTATGTTTTTATACATTTAAATTACACCAAAACGTTTTTACATCATTATAATTTACTGGGTTTGCAAACTACTTAAAATTAGACATTTGACAATATTTAAACATATTTAGAAGATATAAATGTGATTTTTTTACTTGATTTACAATATTCTAATTTTTTGAAGCCTTTCGAAACATTATCTGTAATGGTTTTTTTAAATCATAAAGTTATAATCTCTAAAAATATAAATCATTAATAAACTTTTCTATAATACACTCATCTTTTTTTTTACACGCTTTATTTTTACAGGTTTCGGAATAACACGATCCACAAAAAAAGAACAATTACTCTTTTTTTTGCACGATTTATTCGATCTAACACGAATTTCAAAAAATGTATATAATTTTAAATAAATATACGTTTCACAGTGTATGTTATACACTATGTACATGTAGGTACAAAAATAAAATATAATTTGGGGAATACCGGAATCTTTTTATATATCTCTCATTCTCTTTTCTATTGTTCGTTGCATTTTATAAATCGTGTTAACCACCATTAAGTATTTTGTGTTCATAGTGTTCAGTTCGTACGATGCATAAATAATTATCTTACGTAAAGCTATATATTTTCAATATTCGTCCGTAATTCACAGTTTATATTTACTCCATAGTGTATAGGTTTCTGATACTTTACCAATATAATTCGTGTTGTTGATAATTTGTTCCAACTGATAAAGGTAATGTTATTGTATCCAGTTTAGAAAATTCCTATAAGTGATTTTTAAATCAAAATTTTATTATAAATTTAGTAGGAGTACCTATTTTATAAGATTTCTAATCGGAAGGGACAAGCAATTTCTTTAGAAACTAAAATAAAAATATTAGACTGTCTTAAGAGAGGCGAACGTCCCACATCTGTTGGCAATAGTTTTGGTTTTAATGAAGCGACTATTTGGACTATAAAAAAAAATAAGGATTCCATTCGACAATCAGCTATTTCTGGATAAAAACTCATTTCTAAAACATCATCATATAGTCGAAATGCTTTCTTAGAGAAGACGGAAAAGCATTTAGTGGTTGGATGGAGATTTACTGCAGAAAAAATACCTATAGATAGAAAAATGATAAAACATAAGGCTCTTAGGATATACGAACATGTTGTAGAATAATTAGATATGTGTTTTCATAAGTTTTTTTGCACGATTTTTCATACTAAAAAGTATTTTTTTTCATCTTACACGGTTTTTTAAAACTGTGGAACACATCCTCAATTTACTATGTGTTCCATGTCTTTTTTACACGGATTTCTTTGGGACGAATCTATCGTGTAAACAAAGAGTCTGGTGTATTATGTTTTTAATTTTTAAAAATTAATTTTTTTTAATTTTTCACCATGACAAAACGGGCAAACAAACATAAACGGCGTAATCTTAGCATCTAACAAAGAGAATTATCATTAATGATGCCACAAGCAACTATATAAACAATGATCGCTGGCTAAAAAGTACTGTGTCTCATTAAGTTGTATAAACGGCATATTGAAAAAACAGAAAAGCATTCTAAAGGTAGAAAATAATTTTACAGGAAAAAGGAAGTTGTATAAAATGGAATCATTGGATACAATTTTATCAAATGGTTTCAGATTAAAAAAACAAGCGGTTTCCAGTTTCTGGTGTACTCGTACACACAAAAGCAAAAAAAATATTGCCGAAGAATTGTGTATTTCTGATTTTCAGAGCTCATATACGTGGTTGCAGTTATTTTTGAAAGACATAAAATAAATCTCGGATATTATCTGGAGAATCTGGTTTAATTGACGATTATGCAATTACGACCTATCGATGAAAGCAAATATTTAATTAATAATTATAAACCAGATAATGTTTTTAACTGCGATGAATCCGCACCATTCTTCAAAGAAACCTAAAAAACTCATTATCATTATAGCGGAGAAAAGTAAAATGGGTAGATTTCAAAATCAGCGAATTACTTTTTTACTTCGCTGTAGTGCCATCGGTGAAAAAAATGCTACCCTTATTAATTGGATCGTCCCCAAAACATTGATGCGTCAATATACTTGATTTAAACAAACCAGGAGAGGTATATGGCTAGTGCCCGGTTTACGGGGGTGGGATCGAACCCCACATTAGAAATTTTATAAAAAAATTAATTAAAGGGTTTATTTAAATTTTCCATTATTATTTTAAAACTTTCGTGTTTGAATTTTAATTGGCTCAACGCTCTGACGGCTGATTTTTAATAATATTAAAATAAAATATTGAAAAAAAATTTTAAAATCGGCGTTTAGAGCGATAACTGAGAAAATATTATTTTCTATCCATACAATGTATTATAATAATGAGCCAATTAACACAAGATCCGACATATTCACAAGTATAGCACATTCCACTTCTTTTTGTATCCACCATGGCTTCATTAAAAAAGAACTAATATGCTGTGACGTAAAAGAGACTATGTTTCCCTATAAAGATAATGCCTATATGAATCAGTTAAAGTATAAATGCATTAAATGTAATAAATCAAGAGGAATTTTGAATGGATTTGTAATAAACAAGCCGATTATACCTCTAAATGAATATCTACGTCTTGTATTGTTGGCTAGAAAAAATTTTTACATATAACATAATCAGTAATAGCAAAATATCTGAAGCATCAATAACAAGAATTAAAAATATCATCTGTTCCGTTTTGGCTAAAGAGAATAAAAAGGAAATTATGAAATTGGGTGGATTTGGTCGTGCCGTTCAAATCGATGAAACGGTAATTATAAAAGGAAAATTGAAAAAATCACCATCGAATCTGCATGATGAAATAAAAGAGGCTACTTTCGTTAGTAGCCGTGACCGAGGAATGTAGCAACAATTTCCATATGGAAATCGTTCCTAACAGGAAAAGGGCAACAATGATAGCTTTTATTAAAAAATATGTTTTTGAAGGAACTATTGTAAAAACTGATGGGCATAAGTCTTATCTGGCCTCCGTTTCAAGCATAAAAGGAGTGCACATAATTGTTAATCACGTGGAAGGATTCAAAAACAAGGATGGTCACACGTCGAATCTGATTGAAAATCTATGGTCCATTTTAAAAGCAGATATTAACACAAGAAGGGAATAAAAAAAAGTGATATCCAAATTTTATTCAAGAGTTTTTTTGGAGGGGAAAGTTTGCCAAAAAAAGAACTGCAGTTGATTTAAAATCAGGTTTTATTTTGTTGTTATCACTGATGTTCAAGGAAGAAAATTAAAGTAACCAATTTTTATTTCTTTAATTCAATTTTTTGATTTTTATAAGACCCCCACCCCCCTTATATAAAAGAAAAAATCAGCCCTCAGAGCGTTGAGCCTTTTAATTTAAACATAAATTCCGCAAATATTAAACTTAATTTGCTCCTGCAGGTAATATATAAAGCCCCGAATTTTTGCTTACAAACGCTCCACCTATTCTCAATAGCTTGGGTATTGGCACCAGTGTTGGGATCGACAAAGTTTTGACTGTGATTCACAGTTAAGTGTAAAAACTCCAATCTTTCTAAATCCATATAGCCTCCCCAACAATCTGTAACAATAGTTGAGCCTAATTCTACGCATTCTAAGAGAACAGAAACGATAATTTCTTTATTCCTAAAAAACACTTCTTTGAAGAATACATCTCCTGTACATATATCCACACCGCCAATGACCCAAGGTGAATAAACAGCCCTTCCAACATTAAACTTCCTTTTTGAAAACTTCGACTCATCAACCCCAATAATGCTTCCAGGGGCACCAATTTTCACTGGGGTAATTGAACGCATAATGTAAAAACATTGTAAACTTAAATATCTGTACCATCGGCCAACAGTATCTCATAACAAGGTATTTATTTCATGCATCACTTTTATTTGGGTCATATCCAAAGACCAGAAATATATAAGGTCTACGATTCTAGGAAGCTCTAAATTCGAATTAAATAATAGAGATTTAAAGAGTGGATAGGAGCTTGCTTTATACGTACCACATCTCCATCGTTGTAGTCTTCCATTCTTTTCAAGCACCATCGTCTTGGTACATCTTTCATAATCTAGGCGGTTTGGAATGAATCCTAATTCCATTAATCACCAAAGGGTTGATTCATAATCTTTAGTCGCAAGAACAATTTCTCTGTGATTCATAAGGACTTAAAAAACTTTTTTATAAAATGTCGAATGTGTGGTTCGATCCCCCCGTAAACCAAGCACCTACCTAGTATATAATGTCAACAAAAATTCATGGAGGAATTTAATACATATTTAAAGATTGGTTACATTTATTGAACCAAAGAATGAAATTGAAAAAAGAAATATTCTGTTAGTATTGGATAGCGCAACTGTTTACCCAGCAGTAATTTCTTTGTCAAATGTGGAATTGCTTTATCTATCCAAAAACATTACTGGTAAGACGCACCCATTAGACCAGGGAATAATTCGTTCTTTCAAATCAAAATATAGGTCAACGTTGCTTGAAAAAATGGTTTTACATGAATAAATGGAATATTGAGAAATTATTAAACCAATGAATTTGTTACAGTGCGTTAATATGATACAACGCGCATGGTCTGAAGTTTCAATTAAAATTATTGAAAATTGCTTTTTTAAGGCGCGCTTTATAAGAGAATCGGGGGTTATAGGAAAAACTTTTTATGTGAAACAGATGATTGGAAACGATTGCAAATTAAAGAAGATTTTCAAGGTTATGAGGAACACTTGAAGAGGACGATAACATTGTTTTTATTTTATGCAAATTGTTCTATTAATGAGAATTCAGAAGTCTTAAACAATGAAGATCACGCAGACGAAGTACATTATTGTCCTATGAGCAAAGATGTGATAAACTCGATTGATATTATTGAATCTTGGATGCTTTGCAATTTCCGCATTCTATATATATGTTGAAGCCAATTCTAAATGAGATGATAAGAGAAATAAAAACCGTAAAATAAAAAATAAAGGACTTTTTGATTAAAAAATGATTTTTTGATAAGATAA